>JADLZK010008508.1:0-286675 GCA_015847255.1 Hyparrhenia diplandra | reverse complement strand
GATAGGCCAAGTAGGACCCTGTTCTTTGGAGGATTGCACGTTTAGTCCCTACTTTCCTTTGAGTACGTCCCCATAAGGATAATATCAACATGGCTTACCAAGATAAGAATTAGATATCTTAGTAATCCTTTCTGCTATATCAACCTTCTTAAGTCTTGTGCTACTGCGGGTTAAGATTAGATCGTAGTCTCCCTCACCCGCTTTTCACGTAGTTCGATATTAAAACCCTCTCCCCGTGAAGTGCTCACCGGTATCCGTTAAACTGCGAATTATACAAATTATAAATATTTACGTAGGCTTAGCAAATACCAACAGCTAGCCAAATGGGAAGTTTTGCAACAACCTAAAGACCAAGGGGTCTTGGGATTCTAAATTTGGAGATCCAAAATAAGTGTTTACTTAGCAAATGGCTGTTCAAATTATTGAATGAGGAAGGATGTGGCAAGATCTTTTAAGAAATAAGTATATTAAGGATAAAACTCTAGGAAGTCAGTAAAAAGACCAACTGATTCACATTTTTGGAAGAGTCTTATGAATGTTAAAGATAGCTTCATGGAACTAGGACATTTTAAGGTAAAAGATGGGACACAAACAAGGTTTTGGTTAGATACTTGGCTGGGTAACAAACCATTAAATGTTTGTTTCCGGCATTGTTTAACATTGTAAGGAGAAAAACAAGATCTTTTAGCCAAAGTTATGAGTGATCCTTTTACTAAATATTTCTTTTTAGAAGAAATTTAGTGGGAGCAAACTTAATTAACTAGAACCGTATTGTAGCATCTCTACAACATGTTAACCTCGCTTGAGGAAAAAGATGTGTTTGTTTGGGGTTTAAAAGCCTCCAGGACCTTCACAGTCAAGTCTATGTACGTTGTGTTAATTAACAATGGAGTGAGAGTGTCACAAGATATTTGGCGAACAAAGCTTCCAATGAAAATTAAGGTTTTCATGTGGTACTTAAAACGAGGTGTAATTTTAACCAAAGATAATTTGGCAAGGAGAAATTGGCATGGGGATCGTAGTTGTTCCTTACGCCACTCCTTAGAATCCATTCAACATCTCTTTTTTTGATTGTTTTCATGCTAGATTTCTTTTGCGTTCTATACATGTACTTTTGGAATTGTCCCACCCTCGAGTATTCATGATCTGCTTTTACATTTGGTCTAAAGTGGGTAACAAAAAGTATAATACATTGTTATTAACAAAGCAAATTTACAACTCTTCTTTGGGCAATATGGATAACAAGGAACGAGGTGGTTTTTGGACAAATGTAGACCAAAATCTCTTTTTTGCGGTACTATTCCGAGGAACGCACCGGCTGCACGCCAATGGGCAAACCTACAAAGGCATGAGGATCTTTAAGACCAAATGACCTTTGTGGCATCGCACCTAGAAACGTCGACTCTTCATTTCTTGGTCCAATGGATGGCTTTTCGCATAGACATATTGGTCATGTTTAGTCAAGAACTTTTCCCTTTTGTTTTACGAGTGTGAAAGTCGTTATTTGTTTACAAAAAACCCAAAGTTTTTGTGTGGGTTTGTAATAATTGGTCTGATTCTATCCTCGGATAGATGAAGCCGGATTTTATATCCTTTATCTAAAAAAAAAAAAGCGTCGATCGTTAGTGTCAAGAGCGTTCTTTGAGATTAGGGTTTAGGGCGTTGACCGAGATTAGGGTTTAGGGCGTTGGACGAGATTAGGGTTTAGGGCGTTAACTAAGATTAGGGTCTAGGGCTTTTGACCGAGATTATGTGTTAAGAGCGTTGATTGAGATTAGGGTTCGGGACGTTGATCGAGATTAGGGTTCGAAGCGTTGCTAATATTAGAGTTATGAGCGTCTACCGAGATTAGGGTTTATATTCTTTTTCTAAATATATCCAAATGAGGTCTAGTTTTGAAGGATTTATTGTAACAAACACAATGGTGAAATCAAAAGTAATTTTGATTTTTAGTTTTGTGGCTACAACTTTTAAAATGTATGAAAATGGTTGGATCACTTTTGTACACCCGCATGCATGCCTCCAGAGCTATCTACCGCCGTAGCTTGTCCGGCACGTCCGGACCGGAGAACGACCCCGAATCCCGAGGCGTCAGGCGCTAGCCCTACCAACCGCACAGAGCAAGTTTACCAAAAGTATAAGAGAAGACACACAAACAAAGTGCCAACAAAATTATGTACAAGCGTAATTACACACACTCACCTCGATTCACACGAAGAATCATCTCAAAGATTGATCTCGGGGAATATTGTTTTTCTCCATATCCTCAATGTCTTCTTCCTCAAAAATAACCATGCGGTGTCCGGCCGATAGTAGTCAGCCCTAGGGACGAGAGGCATCCCGGACCACAACTAAAATAGGCATCCTGCACCACAACTAAAATCATTTGCCTTGGGTCCTAACCGTCAAACCTTTGAAGGAAACGAAGTTCGTAGAAACACCGCCTGCAGCAATCGAACAAGCGACCGACTTGCTCTTGGAGATGAGGGGATGGGCTCTTTCTCGACATCCCTAACCCAGTTCCATCGACACAAAAGGCAAAAGAGCAGTTCACGAGCCTCAGAATCGCTCAAACTTGTCCTTTTTCACTCTGCGAGGAAGAAAGTACTTTCAAGCTTGTAGATGAAGCCTTCCTTTTTCTTCTTATCCAATTTCTTAGATGAACAAACAAAGGGTGTGTTTAGTTGGTGAAAAGTTTGGGGTGAAAATTTTTTTGGGTATCACATCGGATGTTTGACCGATGTCGATAGGGGTTTTCAAAGACTAATTAAAAACTAACTTCATAACTTCGCTTGGAAACCATGAGACAAATCTTTTCACTATAATTAATCCGTCATTAGCACGTGTAGGTTACTATAGCACTTATGGCTAATCATGGACTAATTAGACTCAAAAGATTCGTCTTGGCGTATACATGCAAATTGTGCAATTAGTTTATTATTCATGTGTGCCGGAAGATTTGATGTGATAGGGTGAAAATTTTTGGGTGGGGAACTTGAAAGTGCATCTAGCCCTTTAGTGGGTTTTGGCGAATTGAATGACAACATAATTAAAAGGTCTAATAAGTTTGCTAAGTGTTGAACAGGAAACTAAGTCTATTGCATATACTTGTGAATTGTGTATTAACAAGTATATCCAAGGTTCAACAAGGCAAACTTGATGGTATTTCACATAGTGTTGAAGCAAAGGCAAAATTGTGTATTGTTGTATTGGAAGATTATGGAAACAATCTAGTTCAAGCAAAAGACAACAATGCAAATGGAATCAATGAAATGGCTTATATGTTGTGGGATATCATAGCATCATGTGAGAGCAAGCATGTTTGGCAAACGACAAATGAGACATGAGTTGATGATCTTGGATCGGTCTCTATAATGGCTTGCTTTCCATGAATAGAAGATTGAAGTAAGTGTTTGGAGTGTCAAGCCAAAATGGATATGATACAAGGAACCGTGAATTGGCTTGACCATATTGATGTTGATCCATGTATGTCTCTATGTGAGTCAAACCGAAGCTTGATTGATATACATTCATATCTAGAAGATAATCAAGCAAGGATCATAATATTGAAGAAATAGTTATTCAATGGTTGCTTGATATGATGTGACTTGAGTGTATCTTGATAAGGTGAAGATAGCAAGGAAAGGGCTTCGAGGTACTAAGCGAAAGGTGAAGGGCAAGCGTTAGCTTGGGACCGAGGTACCATGGCTAAGGTGAAGAAGAGAGTACTTGCATTTAGTCGAGGAACTAATCAAGCTATGAGGAGTCATATTGTGTTGAGGATCAAATCATTAGTGTGAGTGACTTGAAGCCATGGAGGTGAACTCATATTTGTGGAAATGGTTCAAGTCACATGCACAAGATATATTTGCTCTAAGAGATGAGACAAAGATGATAGAGGATGATGTACGGGTTGATGGAACCTTCAAGTGCAAATCGGATGGCAACCTAGACTCATGGAGGTTTAATTTCATTTATGTTTTGAATCTTGAGTTTAGGACATGCCGTACTATTAAGAGGGATCCTAGGACCTTTGGCTACATGTGAACTAAATGCTCAAACCTCCAAATCGACCAAAACATCACCTCACGGCCAAACAAACAAATAGAGACACTTTTTACACTTTGTCGGCGGCGCGGCGGTGGCAAAGCGTAAGTGAGGCAAGTCTTTGCACAAGTCACACAGGCGGTCTGCGTGTTAGGTGCGGCGGTGCCGCGCTTAATCCGACCGTTGGGCCCTGGTCGGGTATAAATACCATTCCTACCCCTCCCACAACGGTGAACCGGCTCACTTCATCTCCTACCTCGCGACGGCGGCCTTAAAACAGACCTCTTGCTCTCTCTCACTCCTCCATTGTTGCTTCTCCTTCCCCAAGCCAAGATTTCGATTCCACCATCAAATCTTGAGGGAAAAGGCAACAAACCCGCTTGTGGAGGCCGGATCTACTACTTCCCCAACTTGAAAGAGCATTTGGTTCACGTTTGGCCTAGGAACCCTAGGGTTCTTTCCTCTTGGAGCTTGCTCCTAGACGGCTAGGCGTCGCCCTTGAGCTTGCCTCTTCGTGTGGCAGCCTTGGGAGGTTTGTAACCTCACTCAAAATCAAGAAAATCACCCCTCATCTCAAGGGTTCACTCCCTTGACTTGAGAACGAGGGAAGGGGCGGCTTGTGTGGCGAATCCCAATCCTTTTGTGGATACCTCAACAACGTGGGCGTAACCCGGCCCTTTGTGGCGACGGTGAACCACGGGAAAAATCCTTGTCTCACGCGTGCTATTTACATTCTTGCATATTATTCTTGTGAGCTAGGGTTTCATCCCGATCTACTTTGTTGAGGAGTTCCCGGCACATTCTATTGGATATATGTGATATATTTGTGTGCGGAACTTGGGATATTCACTGATCTAAGTTTCGTTGCTTAGATTTCAAACTGCCGCGGTTTGTGTTTGTTCGCAAAGGCGGCGGTGCAGCGTGAAGGCGGCGGCGGTTAAAAGCGCTGACGAGGCGAAGGCCGCACGAAGGCGGGGCAAAGGCCGCCAGACGAGGCAAAATGGCCGCAAGGCGCGAGGCGGCAAAGGCCGCGTTGTTCAAAACCGCCGAGTTTGTTTTTACAGGTGATTTTAAGGTACAGCCTATTCACCCCCCTAGGGCCTCCTAGGCGACATCAAGGTCCCATACTTAACTAAACACCCCCAAAACATGCAAAGTGAGTTGATGAAAACACTCATAATAGTGTTGAAATAGTGATTCAACAGGTGTGTGTAACCTCCGCTTGGTTGGTGTCCCAAGCTAAAGAATGCTGGAAATGGTTAAGTAAGGATAGAAGTATAATACTAAATATTGTGTATCATAAATGTATTCAACAACCAATCTTACATGGGAGTCAATGCTCCTTATTTATAGCCCTCGACATAAACCAACGTTCAATTACAATTTAACCCTAGAATATTCCTGGGATATCCTATCTCCTCTCGGGGACTTGACAGGGGCATAGCGGTCATCCCCCCCTTGGTTACCGCCTTAGTCATTGGGCCTGTTGTCCGGCCCATTTAGGGCCTGGCCTGTTGAAGAGAGTCATGTTGACCCATCCCTCCTCAGCGTCACCTCCGCTCCAAATTCCGGCTTCACCTCTTCAAAGGCTCCGTCTTGCTCTTCCCCGAAACCTCCGTCCCGAGGGATCCTTTTCCCAAAGACCTCCGCCGGCTTCCCGGTGGAATGAGGTGACGTGGGTCCAGGTGGAGGTTCGGGCGGAGATGTCATCTCCGCCGTGAAGCCGATGTGCCACGCCTATTCCTCGCGAAAATTATCTCAATACACAAAGAAGATAATTACTTTGTTATCATTGGCTAAGGGCATGTTTCGGGGGGTTTATTAGTCACCCCCCATTTGTCATTTTTAGTCACGTAAACCTAGCTCAAACAAGGGTGACTAATATAATAATTAGTTATAGGGGTGAAGAAAATTTAGAAGTCGGGAGTACCCGGCTTATAGTGATTAAAGTGTTCTCACTCTTTCTTAAACCATGTGTCTTGCTCTCTTTTTTTTTGGGGGTGGGGGGGAGGAACCATGTATCTGGCTCTATCTCTCTCTTCTCTCTTCTTTAGTCCCTTTTTAGTCCTTCTACCCAAAGGGTGATTAAAGTTTAGTCACCTGACTAATAAACATTTTAGTCACCTGACTAATGTATCAAAACACCCTCTAAGATGGGATCAGGTGACCACGCAACAATTGCACATCCTGTTGCAATACTCGACATATTTGTGTGTAAAGTTATATCTAATAGCTTCAAATAACATGTGGTTGGATTTTTTTGAGAAGTGATATATTCTATTAGCTAGCTAGGTGTAAAATAAAATGCTCTATAAAAAGAAGGAATAGCATCCATCAATTGCACTGGGGGCAGGGGCGGCGGCGCGGCTGGGCCGCCGTCACGACAACGCTCCGGCGGCAGCAAGAGGGAGGGAGAGAGAAGGGCAGTTGTGGCTAGGGTAAGAGCAGGGGGCAATACGGGCGCCGATGGAAGGCCGCCGCCCCGCACATCGCCGCTTTGGTGAACGCGACAAGCGGTGCAGGGTCATTGCGCCGGGCGATGCGAGAGTGCGAGGGGGAGTCGAGGCGTCCGCCGGGCGCGGATCGGGGGGGGCGCGGCGTGTAGTGATAGGCACCGGTGACCAACATACCCTTTATGATGGTAATTAAAATTTTGTGGAGGCAATGAGAGGCAACGTAAGACAATTTCAAGTACTATAAAAGGGCTCATTGATTAATACCTAATCCTATCGATTCATTCTGACCTCGACGTGTACGTGCAAATAGATATGCTCATTCCTTTCACGTTGACACGTCGAGATAATGCAAAAGTAGACATTAAAGAAATTGGGGTTTCATTTTACGCCAATGGCACCCAAAACAATGTGCTGAATGCATGATATTAATTTGATGCCCACTCAAGAATTGTTCTTCTTGTAATACTGCAATCGGGAAAAAGGAAAACAGCTATAATCGATTCAGTCCTTATGGAGTTGAATGGCACCCAAAACAATGTAGTGAAAGAAGTCAGAGGCATGAATGTTTACTTGCATCAACTTTGCATTGGTTTCCCTGATGTTGTGTAAGAGATGAGCTCAGTTGAATCTTGAAAGGTTCAAAAGTCAAATAAAACATTTGTTAATAAAGGTCTAAAAAACAATACCCATGTCAAATTGAAGATTTAAACTTTGATGAGCAAATTACACCATAAGTAACATATAACCAGCTAAACTTAGAGCTTAGTTCGCGTCATCGTTTTTAGTAGCATGCATGCTAGCTAGAAAGAAAATGCTGACACCTTTGCTCGATCGTATGCAATTTTAGTTGACGTCATCATTTTTAGTGCGCATGCATCAGACGCTGGTATATATATGTTCAGCTCAGTGTGATCTTGGTGATGTAACTACTACTAACTGCCTTTTTTATTTTCAAACAAATTAAACAAACAAACAAACATTGTCTCGTCCCAAAAGCAAATAAGATCACAAAAAGTAGCCGCGAGCCTTCTCAACAGAACATTCGATTCCCTAACTAGCTTGCTAGCCACTCCGATCTGATCCTCAAGATTGCACTGCCCCGGTGGCCACTTCCTCCAAAAGCCGGCCGGTGGTACGGTGGAGACGGCTGGGGACCTCTCGATCTCTGCTATATAAAGCTAGCCCCATCGGTGATATCTATCTCGTCACCACAACTCGATCATACACACACGCAGCAGCAGCAGCTAGCATAAACACTCAGTGAAAGTTCGATCGATTGATCGTACGTTGTCACCGCATCAAATCAAAGGAGAAGCAAGATATATCGACGACGACTACGTCAATGGCGGCGGCATCAGCGGACGGCGGCGTGTCGAGGCTGGCGTCGCAGCGGGCGGTGGTGATCTTCGGGACGAGCAACTGCTGCATGTGCCACGCGGTGAAGACGCTCTTCTCGGAGCTGGGGGTGGGGTGGGCGGTGCACGAGCTGGACAAGGACCCCGGGGCAAGGACATGGAGAAGGCGCTGGCGCGCATGGTGGGCCGCTCCCCGCCCGTGCCGGCGGTCTTCATCGGCGGCAAGCTCGTCGGCCCCACCGACCAGGTCATGGCGCTCCACCTCCGCGGCAAGCTCGTGCCGCTCCTGCGCGAGGCCGGCGCCCTCTGGCTGTGAACACTGTGATCATGATCGCCATCAAAAGACAAAAGATAAATACAACTACTGCTTAGTATTGGTAGTGTTCGCTACACGTATAGTAGTACATCTAACTGAACCAACAAGTACATGTATAATCCATATGAAAGGTCATCGAATTATTAAGAGCTATGATCTTTCAGTTCAGTACTTCAGTATAGATCATAGTCGTCGTTAACTTGAGGAGGGAAGGAATGCTCTGCAATTTGCTGTGTAACCGATGAGCTAGCCAGTATGTTTGTACGTACTTACATATATACTCCTACTTTGAATGGAAAAACATACAAGTACGCAAAGTTTATGCATAGATTCGTTCAGTGTCGGGATCGCCGACTTAAGGCCTTGCAATTGCTTGCCATCAGAAGGGAATAAAGGATCACTTACTAAACAAGTTGTTGCAGTAGATTAATCAAGTCAAATTAATTATATTGCTCCAGATCGGATTTGGGCTAGCCGGCCGCACTGCAACCGTGCTCCATGAGCATCTAATAACTCCAAAAAAGTGCACACTTGTCCGGCCGCGGCCGCATAGCATATCTCAATTCCCACCATGTGTTCCACGACGTGCCGCTACTAGCTAGTTTCAGCGCACGCTGTTTCTGGGCTAGAAAGGTAGCAGAATCGGCGCCCGCAAAGGGCGCGAGAGCGAGCGTGATCTCCTGCGGCTCTGCCGCCTGTGCAGTTTGCGGTTGCCGACCGTGAAAAGCAACGTATAAATATGTATATTTTGTATAGAGTTTTTACTGTGCTTGGAGGAACCGACCCGTTGATCTAATTTTAGCCGGTTCCTCCCCTAACTTCTCGTCGTTAAGGGTAGTTTAGTATTTTTTTTTTTATCTACACTTCTCACGTCCAAATCCGAAACCGTGCGTTCCTCTCCATCGACGGTAGTTTTGCCGCCGCGGCCGCCTCCTCCCCATCGTCTTGAAGGGTCGCCACGGGGAAAAAATTGGGTAGGGATGGTCCCTACGCCACACCGTACGGATGCACAGGCAAATTACCGCGGCACCGTGCGACAAATTGGGTAGGGATGGTCCCTACGCCACACCGTACGGATGCACAGCCAAATTACCGCGGCACCGTGCGACTTGTTAGCTAGTCGGCTCGCTCGGCCTCCCGCAGCCGCAGTCACGATGGAAGGCCACGGCTCGTCACCAGGACAGGCTGGACTTCTGTAATCGGCTGGCTCGGCTCCCGCACGCCCGACACAAGGCCACAGCTCGGTAACTCGCGTCAGCTTTGGCTGCTTTAATTTGATAGCGTGAATAAAGAAAAAAAATGAAGAAAACGAGAACGGCGGCAACTAGCAGGATCCTACGTCATCGTGCTCACAGAGTTATAAAATCCGGAAGATATGTATATAATAAGAAGTAAAAAAAACTCTAATAATATAAGCACAGATCACGATGTCTCAACGTGCTTAAAAATCACTATTATCTTGGATGTGCTGACAAAAGTTCTAGTGGGAAATTAATCAACATAGCATAGTCATATATTTTCGTCGAAATATAATTGTCGAACAGACGAGGACATGGTAGCACCTTGCTGTACTCCGAATAAAAGATCTGTAAATCCTCCTTGTTTGTAAGGTGCAGAAGCATATCCATCTTCGAACATCGAGGAAGGCATGGTTGAATCATTGGCAAAGTTTGACATAGCACTAGTACCACCACTGCCACCAGCATAAGGGTCCTGTGCATAGATATAAAATCTATCATAGCAATTTCTTGTTAAAAATAAAACAGTAAAAATTAAAGATTGAAATTGATGACTTACAATAAATTGGTTCGGATTAGCATTTGCATCTCTATTTTCTATAGCCTGATTGGTATCTCCTGTGCACAGAAATTAAAATAAGCAAAAAAATAATATAGAAGTAGGAACGCTGGAAATAAAATAAGCTCGAAAAAGATTGGATCAGTATACCTTTCTTCTTAACACTTTTCTTCTTTTTTTCCCTGTATTTTTTTTTCAAGTATGTTTGTGACCCGTTTTTTCTTTGGGCCTTTTGTCACATGAGGAATTTTAAATGATATTCTACCTTTTAATGGGTCTGTTGCACAGTCAGTCAAAACAAGGGGAACATCATCGGATTTCTCTTTCATCTTGCTTAGAGAAGCATCTGCTTCCAAATCCAATTTTTTCATGCCTTTCTCCAAATCATGAAGAAGTTCTGTTGATAGGGAACACTTCAATGCTATGGATGTCCCCAATCGTGAGATACGTGCAGCTCAAGTTTTGTTACTTTCCCTCCCACTTTCTTGTTTGTCAACGTAGAATCCTCTTTTTGCATATTTTGTCCATCTCCCCTTTATGTATTGTGGTGGCAAAATAAAAACATTATTTGCATTTAAGACTTTCAAGGCGTGCTTGCACAATATACCTACAAGAGAAATAGTCAATTTAGATATGTTCATATTATATTAGAAACTTACGGAACTTAGAAAATGTGTTTACATACCTATACATTCAAACTTTCTGCAAGAACATGTAACGGTCATATCAACATTGTTGAACTGAACTACTGCTCCATGATTAGCGTACATATGTGCAACCTCATATGTCAAGATTGACCCATCAGTTTGTAACAATTTCAAAGAGAATGAGAATTGTTCTTTAAACTCATCCTCAAACTCCGAATACATCCTTCTTGTATATGATTCAGCCGCAGTTTTTAACATGGGTAAATCTACGATGCAAGTAATCGGGGTTTTTCGTCGTGAATTAAAAATCTGCATCTAGCTCGTTTTCACGAAGACTAGCAAACCTTGTCACATTCGGCAAGGAGTTCGAAAAGTCCAACTCTCCTCCGAAATCTTTTCTTAAATACATTGTTCATACCTTCGCTCCTTTGAGTTGAGTTCATGTCACCGTAAAAGAGTCGCGGTGACAAAGAGCCCACTTTTTCCTCAAATCATATAAATTTTTCATCCATTCATTCTCCTCAAGCTTATACTCGGACAATAATTCATTCCACTTTTGATGAAAATATACCTTCGGACCTGTCCTCATAGACACATCTCTTAAAAAGCTGGTAGAAACTTATCAGGATGCTTATGAATTATGTGCCCCAAATGCTTAGCAAAGATTAACATATATGTGAAACAAATAGAGACGATGGCTGGTATTTGGAAATACATATGCAATTGCTCCTGCCATGGCTGCACCTTGGTCAGTAAAAAATTGTGCTTGGATGCTTGCCCAACATGGCTGTAAGGAAGGTTTGAAAAAGTCAAACAAATGATTCTATAGTCTCATTAAATATTAGTGCTGCCCCAAAAATTATTGTTTGTTTGTGATGGTTGGTTCCAAGGATTGGAGCAAAAGGCATTTCAAACTTATTAGTCCGAAATGTTGTGTCAAATGACACGGCATCACCAAAACATGCATAGTCTATGACAGATTGACCATCTCGCCCAAAAGAAATTAGCTATCCGACCATCTTCCTCATCTATTTCAACCGCATAAAAAATGTTGGATCCTCTATTTGCTTATTCTTCAAGTATTCCAACAATGTCCATGCATCATTAGATTCTAAGTACTTTTTTTGCGCTCACGACCAATTGCATTGTTGCAATCCATCCTTGATAATGGCACTTTGTCGGCTCCTCCATAAAACTCCTTCATGAACTCATACACCCGTGGCCGGCTTCATTACGGCTTCCCTTATCCGACCAATTAGCATCCTGTCTACCTCTCAGAACACGCCGTTGGGACTTTAGCTTGTGCGACTTGTTTGGACTAGCGAGATAATGATTGTGATCAAGTACAACCTTCTTGCACCGTCCCAAATTCCCTCTTTGCTAACATCGAATCAATACGAGCATTACAACCTTGTCCCTGTAATGTCTTTTTTTGATGATTTGTTTTAAATCGATGCCCTTCGTTACTGCAAACTATATATTTTTGATATACAGTTTTTATCTTCTCGGAGAGTTGAATGACCCTTTCTAATGCCGAACCCAAATTTTTACGAGCAAAGGTATTGTACATATCATAAGCTTTGTCTTCTGAATCGAAAGTCATACCAACTTCAGGAATGATCAAAGTTTCTCCAACTTTATCAACCTCCTATCATAAAATAGAGTGATAATTAAAGTTGTGTAACTGTTACTTCACAATACAAAATTAACACAAGCCTCACAATAAACTTACATGACATACCTTATCTACTTGTGCCACTGGTTCGGGTAACTTAGAAGGTGATTCTATGTCAACCGACGTTAACACAGGCATGCCAAACTCATTCATGTTTTCCTGCAAAAAAAGTGTAATTAACTGTTCTAACCATTCAAAAAATAGTAGTGAATAATAATCTAGTGGTACCTGCATTGCATCATTATAACTAGTATTTGATGAGGAATTCACGTTTGTTGCAGTAGCGGCATCACCATCTAAAACATCAACCATAGCCGCAGAACCATAGAAGGCAGCGTTGGCCTCCATGGAACCAGCTAATGCAATCGATTGCGCTGCTATGTGCCGCCGGGTGTCCTGTCTTCGATTGATTTGGCTTTTGCCCTACGCGTGATGACGGCGGCCGTGTTGCGTCGCCGCGGCCTTCTGTTCCATCTACTACGATGGAAACTGGGAATTCCGGAAACTGTCCGCGAAGCCGAAGTTTTTTCCATCTACTGCGATCATTTAGCCGAGCCGGGGCCTTGTGTCATGCGTGCGGGAGCCGGGAGCCGAGCCTGATTAAAAAAGCGATTAGCGCACGGTGCCGCGGTAATTTACGTGGGCGTCCGTACGGTGTGGCGTAGGGACCATCCCTACCCAATTTTTTTCCCGCCACGGAGGCCCCGACGCCGGCGCTAGCCACTTCCTCGCTCTCCACCTCCCTCCCTTCCCCAGCCCGGCGGGATTCCCTGCTGCCGCCGCCGACGAGGACGTCAACTGCCGCAACGGCAGGATCCTTCTCTGCTCCCTCCGTCGTCGCCCCGCGCCTCGCGCCCCAGCCGTTGTACCTTGTCCGGTGGGTGCAGCGCGGTGGATTCGTCCACCCTGCCCTCCGCTTCGCGAATCACCCGGAACACGGGCTCGGGGTGTCTGCCGCCCTAGCCGACGGCGACATCCACAGGTGCCGCAGACAACGTGCTTGTGCAGCTCGCCCAACAAGCTCGCCCAACGTGCTTCTCCAGGTAGGTCCGTCTGCACTCTGCTCCGTTTGGCTGTTCAAGCGCAACGGTCCAGCCAATCGATTAATTCTTGATGTCCGCCTCCGCGTGCGTGCAGGGTGAACAAGATCGATTTGGAGTAGGTCACGGTGGATCTGTTCAAGTTTCAGCACCTCACCCCTTAATTCGTAAGTACCCCTTCCTTCCCCTCATTAGTCCCTCTTGTGCTGACGTGCATTCCTGATTTCCATCCTGTTTTTGCAGAGTTGCTTGATTCCCTCAGATATCTGCTTCTGCTCTTTTCTGCAGAGATAAAAACCCATTGGCACAAGTACCTGCAATTGTGGATGGAAGGTTAAACTGTTTGAAAGGTAACCCATATATACACTGTCAAAACTTGTATAGGCAGATTCCCCTGATTTATGAGTTGCTTGCTTGCTGATTGTCCCAAACTTTCTTGAAGCCTCTTCTGTAAACATCGGCATACATTGATTCAATACATTTGGCTTGACTGCTAGTTAAAACTTAAAAGTGTGTGTATTCACTTCTTTTCCTTTTGCCCTGATCTTGACATATTTAATTTATGAATATAAGCATGTGGTATGTACATGTACAGTACCAACCAAAGCTGCAGAGGAAGATGAAATGCAGCAACTGAATGAACTCTGAAGTTGTGAACAGTGGTGATTTTTTTCACACTTGTTCTGATGAAAAATAAACAATTGTTGACTTGCCTTTTGTTTCTTTTAAATTTTTGGTTTGTTTTCGGCTGATAAAATCTAGAGTAGTGGTACTACTGCTGTTTCAGTAGCCCAGACTCCTGTCAAGTAGAATGCAGGTGATGACATAAATAAACTCTGTGAACGTCCTGGAATGCACTTGCGCCCTGCTGTTGAGTTGTGAGCATGAATTATATATTTTTTTTGAAGTGAATGCACTAGGCCTCGCTCATGGTACCTGCCTTAGATTATTGTATCATTCAAACCTCTCTTGAGCTGAAGCTATTTGGTTTTGGCTGCAACATAATTTAATTGGCCATTAGGATGTATCATCTATTCACGGTCATGTTCATTTGTAGGTAGGTTATTTTTTTTCACTACGGAATTTAAAAAATGTTTGATTTTAATAATTATATTATGTTGTTGAAGGCGAATCTTGCATTCGCTTTATCTTAGAAACATGTTGAGGTTGCAGTTATTATATGAAATGATGTATTAGTTGGATCCATTTGTTTATGCAGCTATAAATGTGCGCATGTCATTTTGAGCCTTTGTAAAAAATTCAAGGTTTGGAAGATCTGTAATATGATTAGTGCACCTTTAGCATCAATATTTAGGTGGTCTGGTGACTGGTGATCTACTAGGGCTTGTACTTGTCATCAGTTGCAGGATGGAAGAAATAATTCTTATAGAAATACTTGTCATCAGTTGCCAATTCAATTATTTTGCTATCTGACTGTCATTTTCTTCTGAATGAGCATTGCAAGTGTCAACAGTGTCAGTGTCACTTTACTTAGTGACAGGATGATCTGTTTAACAAACATGACATTAAGAAATTATTTTGTTTTATTTGTTTAACAAATGTTTAGTCAGTTTGTTTCAGCTTTTATCTCTGCCAACCAAAAATCTAGAAACTGAGCACTCTACATGTACCTTCACCTTGATATGCTTCTGTAACACTAATCTTCTTATGCAGACCTGTCTTTGGACAGTTGGGCAGATACCAAAAGATAAAGCACCAGCGCTCTCTGGAAATTTACTTCTGAAGGAAGACTCGCCCATTTGCATACATTGCCAACATTCAAGATTATGGGAGTTGCCCTATCTGGTCTTCAGATTGATAAGCTGGACGTGAAAAACACACCAAATGCTCCATATAAGGGTTTTAGAGCCCAAACTCAAGCTGGAAAGTATGAGGTCAGGTGCTTGCAGAGGGCAGCTGTTAGTTTTTTTCTTCTAGATCGAAAACCAATGATGCTGCAGACCTGGCTCTTGGCCTGTTAAAACAATATGATCATCAGTTGAGGGTCCACGGCCAGCTGCACTTTGTTCATTTTATCCTGTCCGGGCCCATTACTGCATTTGAAGGGAGGTGTCGTTGTTCTTTGTTGAGGTCAAAAGGTGTCTTGTACCTGTTTCAGATTATCTATCCTATCTGGTGTGAAAGCAACAGAATATTGTGACCCTAGAGAAATCGACATCAAGGTTTTGGATTTTGGCACCTTGTTGTAAAATTCACTTGAGTTTAGAATTTTGTAAATTGCATGATATTTCAGTTTCCAACAATTGTCTTGTACAGAAGCATTCCTGCCATGTGTTGTTTTGTTATAAGAAAAATCTCTCTTTTTGTTAGAAAACTTTCCTTTAAATATGTTGTTTCTGTCATCCCTGTCAGTGATCGATGAAAGTGTGTAAATGTTAAATTGAGTCTTATCAGGATCGTTGGTACTGTCCCTACAAGTATTAAACTAATCTTAAGTACCTCCATGCATGTTTACCTGGATGGCCCTAGTGGTTATGGGGGCAAGAATTCAGATCTTCTGCTACGCTGTGGGCATGGTTTTGCTGACGACGGCAAACTGCTCGTCTAGCAGTTCACATACAGAATTGATGTCCGAATTATTCTAAAAAATCCGAAGTGGGAGGATGGCAAGAAGAGATAAACACAACAAATGATTCTTCAATTGCTGTCCAGCTAAATTACTGCCCAATGGCAAGCCTGATCAGAAGGTCCACACACTACAACTAAACATTCTCACTGCTAACTGAACTGAAAGACTGACGCATTGCCATCAGACAAAATTCCTATGCGATTAGACCTGCACCTGCACAAAATTCAGGGACCAAGACCAAATCAGCAAGCAGAAGCATCCTTCACCAGGCGCCATCCATGGCCGCCTATGAACGCTTCCTCTTGGACCTCTCCTTGAAGCACACCTGCCTGAGGCGATTCGTTCTCTGATCCAGAATCATATCAGGCCTCTCCTCGACCATCTTCTTCTTTGTCAGCTGCAGGAATTCCACCACGCTCCTGGTCAAATGCCCATCCTCTTGTGCATTATTCTCATTGAAGCACACCTGCCTGAGCTCCTCAGTCGGCCTCTCCCCGAACAGCTTCAACGTGGCTTTGCCACTGTCTCTCGCATACCGTCCTCGTCGGGCAAGGCCAGACCTGGCACGAAGTGAATGCTGCGGCGGCAGGCACCACGCCGCGCGTCCTGCAGATGGCTCTGGCACGAGAACGCGGAGCGAGGCGCGTCCTGCAGATGGCTCTGGCACGAGAACGCGGAGCGAGACATGCATTGGCCGACAGTAAGCAGTCTCCAGCAGACTGCGGCATTCCATCAAACAAGTTACGCGCAGGCTGCCACTCTCTCCGTTGCGCGCATCCCGCCGTCGAATGGTCTGTGCCTGTGTGGGCTACCTCGCCTCCTCGAGTACTTTCAGACAACGCCGCCGCTCGACGTGCCCTGGCCCCTGGGCCTGCCTCCCTCCCACGCACCGTCGTAGTGTTCGCCGGCTGCCCAGATGACGGTGCCGCAGCCGTGCATGTGGCCGGCCTTTCAGGCGCCGAATTACTCGTGGCCGTGGCGCCAGATGTAGCGCCCGTGGCCGTCCTGCAGTCCCTCGCGCCAGTCCCCGCCCAGAGCCCCACGAGAAGGCGTCCCCGACCTCGCCGATGAAGGTGCCCTGGCCATGTGGAGTTGGCTGGCGAGGGAGGGGTGCAGATTGGGGGAGCGGAGTTGGCTGGCAAGGGGAGGGTTAGACGAGGAGGCGTGGGGAGGTGAGGAGGGCCGCAGAGGCTGGGGCGGGCGGCCATGGCCGTCGGGGTCGTCGCGCTTGGAGCGGGGACGGGGGCGTCTTCGGCGGCCAGGATGACGAGCCATCTGCCGGGACGTACGGGGAGAGCTGGATATGAGGCTGGGGATGGGACGGCGGCGTGGCGCCGGAGGGCGAGCAGAAGGATGAAGTTTTTATTTTTTTGAGGAGCAGCTTCTCATTTGATCTAAAAAGACTATTATACCCTTTTAATATTAATTATAATTCGGTTCGGTCATTGCTCTCTACTCCACCACTTGTTCTCCTATCCGGTTCCTCTACAGCTTTTTCGGCCATTAGATCGGGCAAATAAAAGGGCTTATATTAATCCCAAACGTGGTAAAAACTCTCTATTTTGTAAACCACCAGTGTGTCAATATGCACGGTTCTTCCAAGCATGTTTTCTACGATGACGACAGGATGGCTTTGTTTTTTTAATGTCGTCTGCTGACGAGTGACGATCGACGTGCATTTCTGGTTCTGGACCCATATGGCATCAACTGTCTGTTTCCAAACTACTACTGCTCGTATCCAAACCTCTGTGGCGGCCGGCGGTGCTAATAATCAAAAGCCCCAGGACACACGTCTCGGCACGAGTGAGCCGGCCACCCAGCGTCGAGTGGCACTGTCAAAGACGGCCACTACTACCTCGTATCCTCGTGCACGTAGCCACGTCCACGTACCATCGGTCGGGCCGGTGGCGGTGGCCATGACGACAAGGTAGTTAAGGGCGTGTTTGGTATCCCGCATAGGGGCATACCGGCACGGGCGGATGCAGCGTGGGGGTGTTTGGTTGCCTGCTTCTTTCTTCCAGCCTGGCCCATGGGATGCAAAAGGCCCCTTCCAGCCAGGCTCCCGAGGAACGCCCAATTCCTTCGTTCCTCCTCGGCCAGGCTCGCTGCGTGCGAGCTCGCGCGCTCTCCCGTGCTCCGCCTGGCTCGCTCCGTGCACCGGGGGGGAGATGGCGCGAAAACCCTAGGGTCACCGCCCCCGTTCTCGCCATTCACCGCCCTACATATACCCCTTCCCGCCTCCTTCTTCTCTTCTAGTGCCTCTCCGTCTGCGCCGCCGGTGGGTGTTCTTCCCCTTCATGCTCTCTTACGGATGTGTTCGGTGTTGTGGATCGACCCCTCTCTCTTGATTTGTGCTCAGGTGTTGTGGATCGACCCCTCTCTAACTAGCAAGTGAGTTCTCCCCTTTTCTTTCTAGTTTTTCTTCCCACCGATTTGCAAACCGTAATCGATTTGCAATGATTTGGATCTTGAGCGCGCCCGATCGATTTCGAGGTATGGATCCGATCCCTCTCTCTCTTGATTTACGTTTCTTTTTCTTTTGTTATGAAGTTGAAATCCTAACTTGTGTGTTCTTCTTTTTCTTTCATTTTTTGTTGCAGATCTGACCTCCCTCATCTCCTCGTGGGCTCTTGCTAGTGCTCCTGCTAGTTGACGTGGGTATTTTGTGCATCTCCCCCCCCCCTCTTCCTCCCTCCTTGATTCTGTAGCCTGCGGTATTTGATTTGTGCGGTTCTTGGATGGATGTGGATTACTCTTAGATGATATTACCTAGCTGTTGCCTTTGCCTGTGATGATTATGGATATTTACTTAGCTGGCGCCCTTGCCTGTGATGATGATTAATTATGTTGAGCTTTTGCCCATGCCTGTGATGATTATGGGTATTTTACCTAGCTGTTGCCCTTGCCTGTGATGCTGATTAATTTTGCTGAGCTATTGCCCATGCCTGTGATGATGTTATTTTGCTGAGGTATTGCTGGTAGTAACAGTGGCCTTAAAATGTTACATTTTTTCTAGATGGACTTGCAAAAGAAAGAGACACATGCTTATTGCTCGTCTTTCCGGGGTCCGATCACCGCTATGTACTCCCTTGTCATGGCTAGGCTTAGAATCCTTGAATCTGAAAGGCCTAGGATGCGTTATGGTCCAATGTGCATTAGGGATAAGGAGCGTCAGAAGAACCTCAACTTAATGTACAACTACAATGACATAGAGTGTGTTGCAATGCTTAGAATGAGGAGGGCACCTTTTTTCAGTTTGTGCAACCTACTTAGGGATAGAAAACTACTTGAAGACAACTTGAACTCTTGTATTGAGGAGCAAGTTGCAATGTTTTTACATATTGTGGGTCATAACCAAAGGTTTAGAGTTGTAAAGCAAAAAACGGAGGAGGTCTATAGAGACAGTCCACCGCCACTTCAAAGATGTCTTGTATGCAATAGGTGAACTTAGACAAGACATGATTAGAGGTCCAAGCACTGAGACCCCTGCCAAAGTGGCTAACAGCCATAGATGGTATCCTTATTGGAAGGTAATGAACCCATCACATACCAGTTAGGATGTTGTTGCATTAGCTCGTCTTATTGTGCATTGTTGGATGCTATGTAGGATTGTGTTGGGGCCATGGATGGGACACATGTGTTTGCCAAAATACCACTGAAGATGCAGGCTGCATTTAGGGGTAGAAAGAATGCCCCTACACAAAATGTCCTAGCCTGGCCATTAGCTTTGACTTGAAATTTACCTATGTCCTAGCCGGGTTGGGAGGGATCTGCTCATGATGCCACTATTCTAGCTGATGCATTGCAGAGGGAGGATGGGTTAAGGGTTCCACCGTAATTAGATCATCTGTGCACATAACAATGCATCTAACTAAAATAAATGATGAAGCTAACTGAACTCTACATTTGTTTTAGGAAAGTTTTTGTTAGTAGATGCTGGATATGCTTGTCGGCCTGGGTTTCTTCCTCCTTATCGTGGTGTTAGGTACCACTTAAAAGAATATGGTAATGGAAACCACCCAACCAACCACAAGGAGCTGTTCAATTTGAGGCACGCCTGACTTGAGAGTGACCGTTGAAAAGGGCTTTTGGGTCCCCTGAAGGGCCGTTTTAGCATCATTGACACCAACAAACTTTTCCATCGTTACAAGACACAAGTGAAGCTAGTTATTGCATGTTGCATATTGCATAACTGGATCATTAGTTTTGGGGCTGATGAGGTTGTTCCCGAAGAGTTCTCTTGGGTCCCAAATCCCACCAACAATCAGCCCCACCCTAACCATATGGATGACAATGCTGCCTGGTTATTGAAAAGGGATGAATGGGCTCACCATATGTGGGCCAACAGGGGTTTGGCTAGGATCTAGTTATTCATTTCATTCTTGTCATGTGTCCTGTTGTATTGACTATGATGTTTTCTTTCTCATGAACTTGTTTTCATTACGAGGCTATGGGCAATGGCAATGTCAATGAAGCTTTTTTTCCTTTGATTCTACACTTGTTCTGAGGCATTGGGCAATAGCAATGATGCTTTTTTTCATTTGATACTACACATGTTCTGAGGCTATGGGCAACAGCAATGAATTTTTTTTCTCTTGTGATACCACACTTGGTCTGAGGCTAAGGGCAACAGCAATGATGCTTTTTTTTCTATGATACTATACTTGTGCTGAGGCTTTGGGCATGTGCAATGATGATTATATTTCCTGTTAAGTTAACTTACACTCACTTATGCTGAGGCTTTGGGCATGTGCAATGATGATTTAATTTCCTGTTATGTTAATCTATGCTGAGGCTTTGGGCATGTGCAATGATGAAATGTGTTTTGCGATGCTACACTTCTGCTGAGGCTTTGGGCATGTGCAATGATGACTTAGGCTATGGGTGACCAAGAGATGCCAGCTGATGACCTTGTGTTTGGTGTTGGGGCCGGTGTTGGTCTTTGTTAATTTCTTCTTTGCTTTTGGTCTTTGTTGGGGCCGGTGTTCTTGCCGGGCCGGTCTTTGGTGAGGGTGAAGGTTTCATAACAGCTGCACAGGCCCTTGCTCAGGCTCAGCAGAGGACCACTCTGAGGTGGACTGATCCCATGTCTGCCTACATGCTTAGGCAGATGTGTCAGTTGATTAGCACTGGTGTGAGGACTGATAAGGGGTTCAAGGAGGTGCACCTCAACAAGGTTGCCAAGGCCTTGACAGAGTTTTGTGGTCAGGAGGTGACAAGTAATCAGGTGTACAACCACCTCAGGAAGTGGAGGCAGAGGTGGGTGAAGCTGTCCAAGCTTAGGGACCTCAGTGGAGCTCTGTGGGATGAGGACAGCTGCATGATTGTTCTTGAAGAGGAGCACTACATTGGTCACACCAAGGTATGCACTTTGCCTTACTCTTGTTCATTTCTCATTGACTTTTTCTTATTCATTACTGACACACTTCACTTGTTTTTGCAGGACCACCCCAATGATGCTCCATTCCTCAACAAGCCAATTCAGAACTACAAGCAGATGATGCTCATCTTTGCCAATCGGCAACAACAAAAAGTGGGCCATGGGCTCCAATGAGCCACTTGGCACACCTTCCTTCCGATGGGCCGAGAGCTCCCTCAAGACTGATGCAACTGTGCTCCTTCAAAGTGCCAACACTGAAAGTACTGAGGGTGTAATGAAGCCCGAGGTTGAGCCGGTAACAAGAGGAAGAGGAGCCTGGCTGTCGATGAGGATGTTGGAGTGCTTGGTGGAATGAATGAGGCGTGTGAAAGAAGTTGCCGATGCTATCGGGTCTACCAAGGTTGAGGATGTCCACCCCGAAATGTATGGCCATATCATGTTCATTCCAGGCTTCACTGAAGAAGCCCTCATGTTTGCTTATGGTCACCTGCTGGACAACAAGGCACTTGGCACATCTTTTGTGCAGTGGTCTGAGGATCACAAGGTGCTGTGGCTGAGGGGCCATTTGGCCAAGCACTACTATCTGTGAGTTGCTTTGGCAGACTGTGGTTGATCCTTTTGTGCAAGTCTGGTGGATGGATGTGGTGTGCAGTGGAGGCTCCTTTTGTGCCTAACTAACAACTGGTGGTTGTGAAGTGGAGGCTGACCTATTCTTTTGTGCGGTTCATCTGCATTCCTTACCTGCACATGCTCCCTAGATCAACCTAGCTGGTGGAGTTATTTGAAACTGGTGGCAATCTGACCTTGTGTCCATTGCCAATGATGTTGTCTTTTCATTATGAGAACTTGTTCCTTGCCTGTGATGGTGTTTTTATAATCTGAGCACATTGTCATTGCCTATGATGCTGTTTTTATAATCTGAGCACATTGTCATTGCCTATGATGCTGTTTGTATACTCTGAGCACATGCCCATTGCCTATGATGCTGTTTGTATACTCTGAGCACATGCCCATTGCCTATGGTGCTGTTTGTATACTCTGAGCACATGCCCATTGCCTATGATGCTGTTTTCTTTACAATTTTGCACATGTCCATTGCCTTTGAAGTGCTGATCATGTATCTGAGCACATGTCCACTTCCCGTGATGCGGTTTTTATTATAATTTGCACATGTCTATTGCATATGAAGTCCCCGATCATGAATCGAGTTGTTGTCCACTTCCCCGTGATGTTGTTTTCATTACAAATTTTGGCATGTGCAATGATGTTAACATTTTGCAAAGCCCTGTGATCTATTTGATAAAACTGAGCACATGCCCTTGTTTTAGATATGGCTTGGTATGTAGTTCATCTTTGGCAAGGTACCAGTGTCTACTCTAGGCTGGGCAGGAGGCGCATGCTCGGGTTCATGGTTTCAAGGGGAACTGTTACAAAAAAGTACAACACAAGGAATGAAGCCCGGTTTGCTTTCTATGGTCATCAACTTTGAAGATCCACCCCTGCTCCAACCTATCAATGCACCAAAGTGGTAGAAAATGGTGAAGATCCACCTCCCCATGTTCCTTTGGGTCATATTTCATTTAAACTTGTAATAGTGGTAGTTGTCACCGTGTTAGTTGGTTTCCTTATTTGGAAACTCATATAATACCTTGGTACTTAGTTGAAATGTTGTTACATGACTTTAAACTTGGACTTTTGCTTGAGCTTTGTTGAACCGAGATTGGAATTGTATTGTATTTTGTTGAGATGTCTTGGAGGTAAGCTCACCATGTGTTTGAATTGGGTGACACAACCCCGGTGGCTACTGACCAACCAAACAATCTCCCCGCATGTGCCCATTTCGAGTTCACAAAGCGAACAGCAACCAAACACAGGATGCCCCGAGCCCGGGGGAGGGGGAGCCGGCAAACCAAACAAGCCCCCCGCATGCTCACGCCGGCCGGGCCGCCTCGATGCCTAGAGCGGGCCTCGGATGCCAAGAGAAGGGAACCAAACACGCCCTAACTTCATAGCGGCGTGTGGGCCGGCCGCCGCTCCACAAGCTCCAACCTCGTGGGCAACGTCCCACATCAACTCATACGAGCCCCGTAAAATGAATTATGGCTATACGATTCGTGTTGATCAACTCTTAAATTTAACGAGATTTGTGGAAAATAGTAAATAAATTGTGTCTTCTGGTCGTGACAATCACTCTAGGCTCTCGCAAGCGGTGATAGGGATAGTTAAGGTTAGGCTTAATTCATGTTTTATGAGGGTGTGATGTACATTAAATAGGGTGCCACATTAGCAGAATTGTTAACTTGGCAAGGTCATTAAATGAAACTCATCCGCCCCGTTACCTAGTTTGCGCCTTGGTAACTATGTCATGAAACTATGTATCGAGACAGGACCTAAGTATTGTTTGCCATGAGCGCCGAAGAGAGAATGACACAAAGCGTCTTTAACGAAGTCAAGGGAGCTCCTAGAACTCCTTGTACTCTGTCACGCCCCACTTTTAATGGGTCGTTAATCACACGTGTTTGCGCCCGGGATCACGCCACAAACACGTCTATTAGTAACAGTTAATGGTAAAACGTAATTAATAGTAAACCGAGCCATCGAGATATAGGATGGAAAGGGACTTACGGTGGCGACGAAAGGGTCACCAAGTCGGGTTACAATATCGAGTCGACCAACCGAGAAGCGATGGATTAACTATGACACCGTCCCCTTACTCCACAAAAAGGAGACTTGTGCACGGATGAAATCTGGGCTTTAACGTCCTTCTCCTAAGCAAACATCTTACTGAACTCCTATGATACGATCTTCTACTTTGTCGTCGCTCTTACCTTCACATGTGCCGATATCCGTAAAAATAGAGGGGTGAGTACAAACGCGTACTCGGCAAGTCCCAACCAGGGGGTTGTAATTATTAAGGGTTTGGGCCCTAGCGAGCCTCTAAAAACTGCTCTCGCTAGTTCCCGGGTTATCTCATGTCATCATTCTTTGTCATGACACCACAAAAGTTAGTCTTCATCAAGGTGTATATCTAATCATAGATGTTCGTCCTAGCACTTGCCCATTCCAAGGGCGTGGCTATTCGAATAGATTTAATTAACTCTGCAGAGGTGTACAAATTTCCCCACACGATAGGCGTTGTCTTCACTATCATGACTTAGCTTAGACAGGCCTAACGAGATCCGTACCCGCTTGGGTGCTACCCTAGGTATATTGGTATAATCTTCACCACGACTTCTCAGGGGTTGGAAGGATAACACGCCACCCTAAGATGACGCATCACCCTAGACAATATGGTGATACCAAATCACCCACGGCTTTACTGGGTAATACCTAATTACCCAACCTATCACCGTCAACACCACTCTCAATCTCAAATCATCAATATGTGCCTCTAGCACTTTGCGCCACAGCGCCCAAACACTTCCGTGGAAGACCACTCAAACATCCACGCCAACCCGACATGGGGCCACTCTCCCCACATCTGCGCTCGTAATAGGTCGCTTGCCCGCTCGAGGCCACCTTGGATCCCAATTATACCTCAACCCAACGGGGTGTGAATCAAAGCCGCCCCATAAACGACGTGTGGGTCATGCGTAACATTATACTAGGTAGAAGGTCTATGAACCGGTCCTTAGGGGAGGCGAGTATCTCTCCGCAGAATCCCCTCACGGCAATTCCCGTAGTAACCCATCTCACAATGAATCACTATCACCCACCTCTTTTTTGTTGGTTAGGGTTCATTAAACGATCTTAGGTTATACTTGATTACAACGTATGAGCGTAGATAACGTGGATAGTTACGTCATCCCGGTTTGACTCCCTAGCTACGTTATCGCCCATACCTCTATTTACTAATCCGATTATCATTATCATCATCTCATCATCATATTAATTAGGTCAAGATTAGGGGTAAGGACTTGCCTAGGAGGTTCTTACGACCCGGCAGACGGCGTCGAACGTCGGATACTCCCTAATCGGGCCGTCTAAAACTACCTTACGCCCGGCGATAAACCCTAGCTTGAACCATAGCACATAAAACAAACATAGAACATTATGGTGGCAATGGGTTAGATGCATAGAGCTAGATTTTAGATGAATTATGGAAGTCGTTTCACGCGAAACGGAGTTAGTATGCATGAGATATGGATTTTATAATATTAATCCCTAATTAAATCATTAGGGGGTAATATTATAATATAATTTTATCATGTAATATTATTGGAACTAATTACATGATAAAATTATATAAATCAAATAATGAATTTACAAATTTTCTAAGAATTTTTCTCGACACCGGAAAGTATACTTATAAATATCCGTGTACGATTCTTCGGGTAGTCAGTAGCAATTTACAAAGCGTACCGGAGAATGGTCCCTATGCACGTGTGTGCCACGTGGGTCCCGCTGGACGCCCACGGTTGGCCGCCACGTAGGCGCCCGTGTGTTTCTTGTCGATCCGCCACGGTGGCGGCGACGGAGGGGCGGTGGGCGGCCAGCGGGCGGCGTGGCGGTCTTCCATTGGTGGACGCCTTGGCGGCGTCTTGGTACCGAAATCGGCGTCGCGGCTCTCTGTCCGCCCGAGCCCGTGTGCGGCGGTGCTTCACGGGCGTTCGCCGGGAGTTGCGCTGGCGTTGCCGGATTGCTCGCCGCGAGTGGTGCGATGAGGGGTCTCGCCCTCCCCGAACACGATGGCGTGCTCTAGGGCGACGGTAGAGGGATGACCCCACGGGCGGCGCGCTTTGGCGGCGTCCGGCGGCGGGCCCGGAGCTCCTCTTACAAAGACCAGAGCGAGGAAAGAAGTGAAATCGAAGGGAAAGAGAGCGAGCGGCACACCGGACTCACCAATTTGACCACAAATGACGAACCAACCGGGGCTCCTTGACCTATTCATGACGGCGGCGGCGGCCGGACTTGGGGAAAATTCCCTTGGTGAGCGGAGGAGGGGGAGAGGGGAGGAGAGAGCGCGAGCACCATGCGTCCGAGCAGGGTGCGGGCTCGAGAGGTGAGGGGCGAGTCCGATTGAGAGGCCGAGGGGGCCTGTTTATAGCGGCGCGGCGGAGAGCGCCGCCGCCGAGATATTTTCTCAAGACGATGATCTTTTTCCGACCGCCTTTCGTGGGTCGTGGACTCCGTTGGCGCCCGCGAGCCGGAGCTGCCGTCATGCTCGCCTCGAAGCGAAGCCGCCATCGGGTCATGTCGCCATACGCGCGCGCGGCTGCCGCCATGATCGCTTCGTCCGAAGCTAGGTGTGCCCCCGCCCACGCTGAAGGGCACCCGGCGGCGCGTCGGGCGGAGGAGACGAACGAACGCGACATGGCTTCCTCGCGCAGAGGCGGCCAGTTTGCTCCTCGCCGCCCGCGCCGCGCTACTTGCCTGCGGGATCCGCGTTGGCCGCTGCCGGCCAGACGCGGCGCGGATGGGTGAGCCGGGCCCATCGATGTGACGCCTCGGTGTGGAGCCCGAGCCTTCCTCAGACGCCGGTCCACGCCGCCTTGCTAGCTTGGCCGAGCGCCGGAGAGGCGGCGGCCTCGCGCGCGCCAAGCGGCGTGGTCACCGCCTCCCGAGGAAGACGGAGCCGACGCCCGGCCCCACATGCCGCGGGAGCGGGAGGAGGGGACGGGCCGAGGTGTCTGTGGGACTTTCTTGGGCCTGGCCAGCCGCGTGAGTGAGAGGGAGAGTAGAAGAGGAGAGGGTCCAGGGCGGGCGAAGGGAGGGAAAGGGAAGTGAGCCCGAGAGCTCTTTTCCGAATTTTAATCCCTTTCTCTTTTCCTTTTTATCCTTTCTCTTCTATTCTTCCTCTCTCTATTCCTCATATGTGTGTATATATATTTGGTACACATTTATACAAGCACTCATATATACCTTCATGACTCTCACTCATGAAAATATTTATTTAATTGTATTTGTATAAATATGTATATATACTTGTGCACACATATCTTCCCTTGAGTTCCATTTTTTCATGTGCATTGTAGACATTATAAATATTTATACAAGCACACTTATATTCTCGTGATTTTTATTATCGAGAATAACTATTTGTTGTGCTCATAAAAATATTCATATGTATATTTTGGTACACACGAGTTTCGGTATTTGATTCCCGAGAAAACTTGTAAATTATTTCTCATGCGATATTCTTCCACAATTAAAAATCTAGAGCTTACCTTGCATCCTTGGTCACCATAAAGCATTTCAAGCAACAAACAAGATTCCTAGTTTTCTATATGGTGAAGGTTTGAGATCACGGGGTTTTCAAAAAGGGGTTTCAAGAAGCGGAAAATAGATCAAGTTTTAGTTGTAATTATAAAAGTTCAAATTTTTAGTGATTTTTAAAATGATGCAAAAACACGGGTGTTACAACTCCTCTCACCCTCCCGAATATAATGCGCACAATAGAGCTCTTCTAGGGTGGAATAAATCCAAAAACCTCCTAGATCAAAACTAGCTAGTGCTCTCCTATGATCTCTCTTTTCATTGTAATAACTTGGTTGTGCATTCTAACATACAATACGTGGGGGCTTAGACATTCAAACCCGAATAATCCTTTGTGTCCTCGCACTAAACAAAAAAAACCAGGACACGGGGGACGACGTCCCACCGGATCTCATTAAGAAGAAGATCTTCTCACCAGATCTTGGAAAACCCCGAACCCCAGCCCCGCCCGACATGGGAGATGGGTCGGGCTTCACACCATGCTTTGGCACACGAGGGGCCGGCGAGGGGGGATTTTTTGTGGGAAATCATGCGTCCCAAGAGGACTCGAACCCATGACCGATGGCCTCCCAACCGGAAGTGCTCACCAACTGACCAATGCTCCATAGATCGACCCATCAATTGATCCACTGATCACTTACCGTGGTTACGAATCACAATAGCTGCCTATTATACAAGTAATTGTTTCTATCATACCGATCAGTAGGAGATTAACAATTACTTCCTCCACGTACAAGAGAATACAATTGTAGCAGCAAGCCACATCAATAATTATAATATCAAACAAATATCATTAAATTTGTTATGAGATATACTTTTATAGTATACCTATTTAATGTTACAAATATTAAATATATTTAACTAAACCTAAAATAATTTTAATTCATAAGGAATACATATAGAATTGTATTTTTATTGAGGTAGTAGTTTTAAAAACCGTTTATAACATTAAATAAATATCATTAAATTTGTCATGAGATATAATTTTACAGTATAGTAACTATTTAATGTCACAAATATCAAATATATTTATTTAATTTTTCAATAATTTAATAAAGAATACTACATATAGAATTGTATTTTGTTGTTGAGGTAGTAATAATAAAAACAAAACTAAAAGAAACCTTGGATGAGTAATGCAGTAGTATAAATTTTCAAAGGTGCCGCCGCCCTCCGTATCAGTCTACCACCATTTTATGCCTTTTTTTTTTTTTTTCATAACAACCACCATTTATGGCTTGTTTAGACCTTAGCATTTCATTGAATTTATTTACATGAGAGTTTTACACGAATGAATTCGATTTTTACAAATACCGTAGGAATTGAAAAAGACAAGAGGTGGCCGGCAACACGAAACGGACCAGCCCAGCCCGCGCCCTGCCACCAAAGATTCCTCACTACTCTGCCCAGAGCTGACTTTTGCTCCACCTTGCTCTTGCCCCAGCCTCATATTCCTCCTCCTCCTTGCTGTAGCTGTAGCTTTCACCCCACTCCCATAGTCCCTCCACGGCACCGCGGCGCGGCTCCTCCTCTCCCTAGTCCCCCACTACCGCTCCCCTCTCCTCTCCTCCGCTCCCTCCCAAATTGGGCCAATAGCCCGCCTCCAGTTGCGGCGTCGGTCGGGAAACAGGCCTCGCTCGCTCCCGTCCCGTAGATCGGGGCAGGAGCTCCCTGCTCCCTGCTCCTTGCTCCCCGCCGACCGTCTCTCCCGGAGGCAGGCGCCAGTGTCCCCGATGAGCTGCTTCGTCTGCTTCGGGTCGGCGGCGCAGGACGGGGAGGCCAGGAAGCCCCCCGCTGCGGGCGCCGGCAAGGACGCCCCGCCGGATCGCGCGGTGGCACGCGTCGGATCAGGTACGGTACGGCGGCTGGACCTGGACCTGGATCTCGGACCCGCCCCCTCTAGCTTCGCTCTGCTTAAAGCTACTCTAAGCTTGCTCCCTGTTGCTTCCTAGGCTAGGCTAGACTTACCTGCGCGTGCGTGCGCGTATGGTGTGCCACGAGCTCCGTGGGTAGAATCAGCTGCGATCGTTCCGGCGAGCCTGTACTGGCGGCTGTGGATCGGTGGAACCAAGCCTTGTGCTTCGTTTGTTTTGTCGGGGAAGCCATGGGAACCAGTGCTAGCTGGTGTTGCTGGGCTCTGGCATTTAACTCTACCTCCAGCGTTACTGCGCGCGTTGTCCGTGGAGAGTGTCTGAAACCGCGTTGGCCTGTCTGGGTACAGACATACGGTGTCTCAACTCCGAAGTAGTAGGAGTAGTAATTGTTTTCTAGGTGGGATATGTATGTGTGCCATGAATCTCGGTACCTATTCAGTATCGGTGGCCTGGTGTACATGGATACGTTGCTGCCGTCCTTGAACTTGTCAACAGTTGAGAGGATTTAGGTATTCTGCTGTTTATTAGACTATTGGGATGTGCTTGAACTCTACACACCAGAGTATTTTTCCCCCCACCTAGCTAGCTCCATCCCTAGCTATGCGTATGATGCCCAAATTGTATGGAGTGATTTGGTGGTTTCATAGTTAGAAATGCTGGATGGATTATGGTGGCGGACATCTGCTATTTAGATAAAATATCAACAATTGGGTTTATATGTAGCTATATAGGTTGTACTTGCTCCACCATGACATCTTGTCCTTGTGGTCTTGCCGATTTGCCATTGCAAGTAAGCTATTGATTCATGAACTTTTTTTTTCTGGGGGCGACGGCATAGCTTGTTACACTGCTGCGGATAAAACACCTATTTTTATGTGTCTATTTATGCAACTAGATGTATCCTTAAAATTGCAATGCACCATCTAGAGTCACAGGGGATGTGTTTGGACCCTACAACATGTTTTTCCCTATCACAAAAAAAAACGTGTTTTCCCCACCTAGACAGCTCTCTATGTGTGTGATGTGCAATATGTCTGCAGTATTTGGTGGTTTGATATTGTAAAATGTTGGATGGGTTATGGTGGCCTTTAGCACTGTACATAAAAGATCAGTGACAGGGGTTTTATATAGTCATAAGTAGTACTTGCTCGCCCATTACAACCTTGTGATGATGCCTCACCCAAACTTTCTTGGGCGGCGCCGTATCTTCTTACACAGTTTTTTGCTGCTGAAGGGAAGAGGAACATTCTAGGACAACTATTTTTATGGGCCTATTTACATGTAAATGGGTGAAATGTACCATTTAAAGTTGTAGGGTATAATATATTTGTATTTTTCCCCTTTGTTCCATGTTTGTACCGATATAGTTCTACTTTTCTGAGTTATTAACCTTTTTAAATGTTGAATTCTTGAATGTTACTGCTGCTGATTCAGTGTAACTTCTTTCTTCTTGCTTAGATAAATCAAGATCACAGGGTGTACCAGACTCTATGAAGGATTTAATTATCCATCGGGATGGGAATAGTCAAAATATTGCAGCACAGACTTTCACTTTTCGTGAACTTGCTGCAGCCACTAAGAACTTCAGGCAAGATTGCCTTTTAGGGGAGGGAGGTTTTGGTCGTGTGTATATAAAGGGCGGCTTGGAGAATGGGCAGGTAAGTATCTCTGTGACCATTTTGATACATTGACATTTTTGTCTGTAAAACTAAATCCTCTCAAATTTGATTTCTGAGTTGAAACATCAAGTAAAATGTTGGTAGATAATGCTAACATAACGATTATGCTTACGCCCTGGATTAGTCCTGGATACTAACAGAGTTTTACTTCCCAGGCTGTTGCTGTGAAGCAACTTGATCGTAATGGTCTCCAAGGAAATAGGGAATTTCTGGTTGAGGTTCTCATGCTCAGTCTCTTACATCACACTAACCTGGTCAGTCTAATTGGCTACTGTGCTGATGGTGACCAACGCCTTCTTGTTTATGAGTTTATGCCATTGGGGTCACTAGAAGATCATCTGCATGGTTTGTGTATCTCCTCTTTGTCATCCAGTCTTCCGAATATTCCATGAGTGCCTGTAGCAATGTAATGAAGCATACTGGCATGCTTCATCTGACTGTTAAATCTATTTTATACATAGCATGACTGTAACTGTGTGCTTAGCTTGATAAATCATAATTCTTGGTTCAGCTTAAAGCGATCAGCATATATGTTGTCCTACTAATGGGCCTATCAGATAAGGTAGGGCCATAGGGGTGCTAAATTTTTATATCGTGTGCCTGGCCATGTAATTTTTCTATACACTATCTATAAATAATAATAAAAAACTCGCCTAGAGGGAGAAACACCCCCCTGATTTTGTTCTTAAGAAGTCTGTGCCAGCCTTGAACCTGAACTGGTGATGGGGGTTTCATCAACCCCCAGACATCATCTGTCTAACCAGTGTAACTAAGGAGGAGTTGGCTTTTCATAGGCTAAAATGAATCTGTTGATGTGCCTGGACTTGTCTGTATTTAACCAGAGCTTTGGATGAAGCTTGCTACAAACATAAAAAGTATTAAACCATGTGTAGACACTGACTAGAGTTGGTATTCTTTTCTGTCTTTTTTTTTGCTCTTTTCAATTCTTTGCAGTCAGCTCATGGTCTTGTAACTGAATAGCATTTATTTGTTTATTTGTATAGATCTGCCACCAGATAAAGAACCTCTTGACTGGAACACACGGATGAAGATAGCTGCAGGTGCAGCTAAGGGTTTAGAGTACCTTCATGACAAGGCAAGCCCTCCAGTTATTTACCGAGATTTTAAGTCATCAAACATTCTTCTTGGAGAAGGATTTCATCCGAAGCTATCAGACTTTGGCCTTGCAAAACTTGGTCCAGTTGGTGACAAGACCCACGTTTCAACACGTGTGATGGGTACATATGGCTACTGTGCCCCAGAATATGCAATGACTGGGCAGCTTACAGTTAAATCGGATGTTTATAGTTTTGGTGTTGTGTTCCTTGAACTTATAACAGGGCGCAAAGCAATTGACAACACCAAGGTCCAGGGGAGCAAAACCTAGTGGCATGGGTATGTTCTTTCTTATTTCACCTGTGTGCTTGTAAATGAATGCCTCATGGTTCTTCAACTCATCTGAAACTGCTATCTGATAGACTGATACTGCTGCAGCCTTTTTAAAACAGAATGCCTGTTTGCAAACAGGTTTATCTGGAGAACTAATACCGCTCATCTAATCTGCAGGCTCGTCCACTATTCAAGGACCGAAGGAAATTCCCTAAAATGGCTGATCCGATGCTTCAGGGCCGTTTCCCTATGAGGGGGTCTGTATCAGGCCTTAGCTGTTGCTGCCATGTGCTTGCAAGAGCAAGCTGCTACACGTCCTCACATCGGGGATGTTGTCACTGCTCTCTCATATCTCGCTTCTCAGTCATATGACCCAAATGCCCCTGTTCAACACAGCCGAGCAATTCATCTACACCGAGGGCCAGAAACCCTGCTGGATGGAATGAAGACCAGCGCAGTGTGCGCTTCGCCTAATAATCATCATTCTCCAGACCAGCGGCGGAGGGACGCGGCCAGGGCATCCAAGTATGGAGCAGAGGTTAGCAGGACTAGCTCTACCAGCGACTCTGGCCGGCGATCAGGCCTGGATGACATGGACCTGACCGGTCTCAAGTAGGAAGCCCAGCTCAGACCGGAAGAAGAAGAAGAGAAGCTCCAAGGGCCACTGACAGACAGCGTGCTGTCGCAGAGGCAGGATGTGGGGAAGAATTCAAGGGACCCGACAAATGGCCATGGTAGCCGACAGCACGCATGAGTGAAGCCGTCAGGTTCCATTCCAGGCGTCATTTCAGAGGAACAAGGGGTTGGTTGAGTCCACCCATCAGCATCCAGTCGGATCCGATCTTGGGACATGGCGTTGGTGCCACCCGGTCCGGTATCTGTGAATAAGGCTTTTCTTGCCCTCCTGTGGCGAATGCATTGCAATTCTCCTGGTGTCCATTCCTCGCGAATGTGACCGTGTCATGTGTGCCATGCTTACGGCGACGGCGAGCCTCAGGAGGAGCCTGTAGGATTAAGTCAGAGATAGTAGACAGGTCAGTGAAGAAAGAAGGTGGGGAGTCACATTGTTGAGTGTTTTCTTTTTTCTTTGGCGGCTAAATGCTGAGTATGTTCAGCAGCATGTATCCTTTTTGTGTATGTGTAAGAGAGCAACTGTGTCAGGTTTGGCTACCTGAGAGGCCTTCGAAGCTGCTGCTGCTGGTGGCCAGCTGCTTCGTCCTCCCCCTTTGGGAGTTCAGAGCTGTAATTTAGGATAGGCGATCGCGATGTTGTTGTTGTTGAGTACAGCAACTGTTTTACCCTTCCATGTTAAGAGTTTCAGTTATCTGTATCTTGTATATATGACCATGTTGTGCTCCTGGTGCACCAATCCGTGCAGACGACTGCTCTGCACGCCCGGCTAACAGGCCGGCAGCAGATTGGCATTGATGATCACTGCACGGTTTCCTCGTGTACGTCGCACCGTCCCCGGAGGCGTGGACCATGGTGGCGCTGGTACGGCGGCGGCGATTCAGCGCTGACCATACCAGATCGGCATCTGAACAACTGTGAACGAAGACGGTGAACAAGAAAGAGGCCAATATGATGATGATCGGCAGCGGCAGGTGACCATCTCGCCGGGGTCCACACGTCAGGTATGTAATGTTTGACTCGCCTACTATCTTCTCCGTCGCGGCGGCTGGCCCCGGCGCGTGTGGGTCCACCGGTCGGTGAGAGAGTAATGGGGCCTTGTGGGCCCACCGTGGGGGTAGGTGAGCGCACCGGCACCGCACACCAACGCGATTCGCGCAGCCCCTCGGCCGGGGAAAAAAAAATTGGCCTGCACACTTGGGATTTGGCCCTTGGGAGACTGTTGCTGCAGATCAACAAACGGCTTCGCCTCGGCTCGGCACTCTCCCTCCACCGCGCTGCAGGGGCGACGGACGACGGCCCAGCGCGCCTCGATCCAGATCCAAGGTAACCTCTCCGCCGTCCCACCGCGGCCGCGCGCCGCCATCCTCCCCGTCTCTCGACTCCCGTGGGCGTCGTCCCGTCCCATCCGTAAGGGATCGATCGGTCTGTGCCTCGTTTCGTTCGTTAGGATGCCGTAGCAGGGTGAGGACTGCACTGCGTTTTTGTTTGCCGGCAGTGGTAGTGGTAGCCATGGGGGGGTGGAATCTTCGTTTCTGAAACTTGAATTGACACGTACGCCTAGCCATGTCTCCGAATCTCTTAGGACTTGACGCCGTGGACAGGCTTTTGATGCAGGAGAAGATAGATTTGTTCCGTAGGTTCGGCTACGGTTAAACTAGCCTTTTAGGTTGGTTGCTGGGGGAATTGAATTGAAACACATGATGTGGTTCACCTAGTAGAGGAAGGGGAGCTGGTCACCTTTGAAATCTCTATCATGATGCACTTCTCTAGTGTGTTGGGCCATCCTTGCCATCGGTCAGCTCTTAGCACTCGGTCACTGCTTTCATTTCTTATTCTTCTGTTCACAACAAAACGGTAGTGCTCAATATGAAGCTTCCTCGTCCTCCCGGTTCTTCACATGCACGGTCAGAGATTTTTAACCGTTCTTTTTTTTGTTTTGAAAAAATGCGATAATCCATCGTCACCCTGTTCCTTGACATGCGTTGTTTGAGGAATGGAATGGGTCGATCTGTCGCTGCCTTGTTCCTCATGTGCGCATAATTAGTACACATGAGGGACAGGTGCCATCCCTTCAAATTCCATGGTATTTAGCCCATGTGGACAAAATCTAGTATGGGTCTGTTCCTCGTACCAGCCGACCAGCGCATATCCTCTGTTACATTGGGATTGCGGTCTCTGTGACCTCACTGACCTGCATTTTGATTCAGACCTGATGTTTTTCGCGCTTGTGTTTCCAGGTAGGAGATGGCTCTCACGAGAATTGGTCTCGCCGGCCTTGCGGTCATGGGACAGAACCTTGCCCTCAATATCGCAGAGAAAGGGTTCCCCATCTCGGTCTACAACAGGACGACCTCCAAGGTTGATGAGACTGTGCAGCGTGCCAAGGTGGAAGGAAACCTCCCTGTGTTTGGTTTCCATGACCCCGCGTCCTTTGTGAGCTCCATCCAGAAGCCCCGTGTCGTCATCATGCTCGTCAAGGCTGGGGCGCCGGTGGACCAGACCATTGCCACACTCGCGGCGCACCTTGAGCAGGGAGACTGTATCATTGATGGTGGCAATGAGTGGTATGAGAACACAGAGAGGAGGGAGAAGGCGATGGAGGGGCGTGGGCTCCTATACCTTGGCATGGGTGTCTCCGGAGGAGAGGAGGGTGCCCGCAATGGTCCGTCCTTGATGCCCGGGGGCTCCTTCGAGGCATACAAGTACATTGAAGATATTCTTCTCAAGGTGGCTGCTCAGGTCCCTGATAGTGGCCCTTGTGTCACATATATTGGCAAAGGTGGATCTGGCAACTTTGTCAAGATGGTTCACAATGGAATCGAATATGGTGACATGCAACTTATCGCTGAGGCATATGATGTTCTCAAGTCGGTCGGTAAGCTCACAAACAGTGAACTGCAGCAGGTGTTCTCTGAGTGGAACAAGGGTGAGCTCCTCAGTTTCTTGATTGAGATCACGGCTGACATCTTTGGTATCAAGGATGAGCAGGGTGAAGGCTACCTGGTCGACAAGGTCCTGGACAAGACCGGGATGAAGGGAACTGGGAAGTGGACTGTCCAGCAGGCTGCTGAGCTTTCTGTAGCTGCTCCTACAATTGAGGCATCCTTGGACTCCAGGTTCCTGAGTGGTCTTAAGGATGAGCGGGTTGAGGCTTCCAAAATCTTCCAAGGTGACTACTCCACTGGCCTACCAGTGGACAAGGCACAACTGATCGAAGACGTGAGGCAAGCCCTCTATGCTTCCAAGATCTGCAGTTACGGCGCAGGGCATGAACATCATCAAGGCCAAGAGCTCAGAGAAAGGATGGGGCCTCAACCTTGGTGAGCTAGCGAGGATCTGGAAGGGAGGGTGCATCATCCGTGCCATCTTCCTCGATCGCATCAAGAAGGCTTATGATAGGAACCCCGACCTTGCCAACCTCCTTGTTGACCCTGAGTTTGCCCAGGAGATCATGGACAGGCAAGCTGCCTGGCGTAGGGTTGTTTGCCTAGCCATCAATAATGGTGTTAGCACCCCAGGCATGTCTGCAAGTCTGGCTTACTTCGACTCATACCGCAGGGACAGGCTTCCCGCCAACCTGGTGCAGGCACAGAGGGACTACTTCGGGGCTCACACCTATGAGAGGGTTGACATGCCTGGTTCTTTCCACACCGAGTGGTTCAAGATTGCACGCAACTCAAGATCTGAATTGCTGCTCTGCTGACGGCGCTTACAACACGATAGAACATGATTTCGTGTTTACATATGCTGTCGTGGAGTAATCAATCATATACTGCTTGCATGGGAGGAACTGAGGTTTAATTTTATTTTCTATATGCACAGTGCTTAATTTAGGTCGGGAAGTCCAAAGTTTCTCCCATTGATTTCTAGTAAGAGCTAAGCAGTACTGGATGAAGAACATTATATTTGCGGGAACTTTGCTGTTTATCTTTGTAATAACATGAATAAAAGCATTTTGACATTCTTGTGTTTATTTTTCTGTCTGTTGGTTAATCATTATATTTTCCTTTGCCTTGACAGAAACTCATCTGTAGTAGTTTTTATCTTCTCCGTTTGCTGCACTGGACTGTTGGCTAGTAATTTCCCTGTCCCTGCACATTCCAAACTAGGCCTGATGGGTAACTTTGCAATAGCTCAGCATAAGTGTCATTTCACGAATGTTCATGCTGCCGTTCACAAGGAAGACGAAAGCTCTGAGTTTTATTGTAGATCACATCGAATTAGATGAATTATTGATTTTCAGATGCATTTGGTCAAATATCAGAAATATATATATTTGTAAACTGAACAATTATTGATTCTTAAGATGCATTTGATCAAATATCGGCAATATATATTTGCAAACTGAACAATACATCACGTAATCACATGCCACATGTACACAACAAGCATCTCCGAATCGGCATGCTCGTGCCAACCCTCTCTTTGATGGATTAACAATTCAACAGCCAGCATCACAGTGGAGGTGAGAGGGACTTATGTGCCTCTGAACATTACTGATTATTGATGCTATTATACTATACAAATCATGCACTGGTTCACTGAGCACTGAATCCTCTGTCATTTGACAAACCAGGCTGCTTCGACAATACGAGATTACCGTTGAGGTCCATCTGATACTGCAATCTGCTGTAGTCCATGACGATTCTGCAGGAACTCCAGTCTTCTGCATGCATGCTGACGCCAAGATAGTTTATATGGTCTCTCACGCTGTCTCCAATTACTGACCTGAACACCGAAAAATGCAACAACAAATATTGGAAAGCACCCATAGTTTAAAAGTGGAGGGACAAAAGGAAATGCTAAGTTAGCATCTACTGTGTTCTTTCATTTCAGAGAGAGAGAGAGAGAGAGAGAGAGAGAGAGGACCTGCAGCATGTAGGGTCTTCACCAGAATCGTCGCATATCTTCTCTATAGGGTACACTAGTGTTCCTAATCCAATATTATGGACCCATACCTGAATAAATGAACAATAAAGTATATGAGTCTAGGGGAGCATACAAAGAAGGAGCACCAACTATCTGTAAAAGTAGATAAGTACAATACCTCTCTTGGGAAGTGATGGTAGGTCTTCTGTGGGAAGAATGCGAAGTATGGTGGCAGGTGAGGCACGATATCATGGGCATGAGTAACTCGAATTGCTTGAGGCAAGTATGTCTTGAAATAAGAAGCAAATGCAGCATTGCCAATACGAGGCTGCCCGAACGTCATCAGTTTTACGCCATCCAGTCCGTAGTTAATCTAAAAGAAATATACATTTATTTTTGGGTGTAGAAGCCAAATGAAAGATGAAAGATGAAGAAACATTATCCAAAACTCGCAACATACCCTTTTATTATTCAAAGCTAAATTTTATGGTAGAATCCTAACTGCTCAGTCATGTGGAAGGTTATCTAAAACTCAGAACAAGCTTTAGATTGCCAAATGAAAGATGAAGAAACATTATCCCTACTACAGGCAAATTCAATGGCTGCAAATATAGCCATAGAGCATAAATTTCTAAGGAATGAAGGGTTAAGCTTAAAGAGCATATGCTTCAGGCAAGGTTCAGTACTCACAACAAGATCGGCGCACAGAATGAAGCCATAGCTCCACCCATCGAATGACCCGTGATCATGATTGGAATATCTCCGTAAGCTTTCCTAGTCTTTTGAATACCACTGACTACTCCATCACGTAGTGTCGTGTTGTGGTAAGCAGAATAAAACCCTCGGTGCACCTATAACCAGGCAGAACAATAGTATGAATTGGGTTTGCCACGAGTGCTGTTTAAATATAATCTTTAAGCTACACTCACCATTGCTTCAGGCATGCCAGGGTAGTCAAGATCAAGTTGTTTCCATAACAAGTCCTCTATCCAATTCTGGATGCTGAGAAATTGGAGAATCAATATATATAGTTGGGGTAACAGAGTACATTTTGCACATTGCACACAGATATGACAAGATGTCAAGTAAAGGTCAAAGTACTTCTAAACGATAATTGTATATGAATGAACCATCATAGTACATATTTATTTGGTTGATTAATGCAAATTTGAAGAGGCGGAGTTCTGAGTGGAGATGAGAATAACATGTTTAAGAACTAAGCAAACCAGGACATGAGTTTAGTACCTGTTCTCTTGAGTTCCTCTGAAAACAACAATGATGGCGTTTATATATCGCTGGCAAAACCAACATATGCCTGCTTATATGAAGGAGATAAAATGAATGGAGGGGTAAAACACAATGAGTATACTACACAGCTGGGAGACAATGGCATGAATAAAGCAAGTAGAGAAGAACCTGCAAGCAGTTCTCGACATCTACAACGATCTCTATCATCTCGAACCCCTAGGCCATCCAATAAAATTCCATCATCCATCTCCAACATTGCATTGGGTGGGATAACAAAACTCAAAAACGCACATGAGTGATAATGAAGGTTTACCTTGATCAAGTCACCACATCTTTCGCATGTCCAAGTAAACAATTGTGTCAAATCGGCAGTATAGATCTGCAAAATAATGTAATGTTCAACTCCAAAACACAATAAAGAAAAGGCACAAACCTAAATAAATTCCCATATGAATTTTGAGGAAACAGTTTAAGAAGTTGAATATTGAGGAAGAAGTAAGGGGGCCGGGAAAGGTAAATGAACTTACTGCAGCAGCATACTCCACAAGTATCTGGGCAAGAGTTGAGTTGTATATGGTAGTGGATGGGTTCTGCTTGATCGTAAGTTCTATTTTACAAAAGCAAAGCGTTACAATAAAGTTTCTTTGCGAAATTATTGAGTAATATGGAACACGATGAATAGGTGGAGACAAACCAACTACCAGAAAGAAAAGTAGGTAACATGGGAAAATGGAGGAAAGGTATAACTGCACATAATTTTTTTTTTTTTTTTTATTCATATGTTGATGTCTTTAAATCAAATCCGTACGCAACTGTTTGCTTGTTAGAGTGAAACTGACTATGAGTAGGCTACCGAACAATACCGACAAGACACGGCTCCAGCGTTGTCTTCCAACCTTGAATGAAGAATCGAAATGCAAGGACAATGCACGTCTTATACTACTACTAAAAGAAAACCTGAAGAATCGAAATGTATGTGTAAACGCATTGGAAAACAAGTGCCTGCGCTGCATAGCAGCAGGATAATTTGCCGCTAATTTATCTAACCAACCTTCGAAATCTAAACGCCTTCATTCCCAGTGCGTTACGAGACTTATGAAGAACAGACCCCTGACAATGGTTTGGTTTCTTCCCCTTTTTTCTCCACAGATCGATATACTCCCATCCTCATAGCAAATCTGCCCAAATTAAGGGCAACAAGGACCTCTAAATGCAGGCGACCAATGAACAGAGAAAAAGGGGAGTAACTGCTCTCACCTCTGCCGGAGCAAACAGCAAGGAAGCACAGCAGAATCGCGGCCGTGAGCAACCCGTGGCGCCCCATCCCCTGAATCAAAGGCTGATGAAGCCCACAACACAGGACAGAGGAGAGGAAAGCCAAGCGCACAGCCGAAATTGACGAGGAGTTCCGCACGAGGGCAGCTGAGATTTGGGGGCGAACCACACCGGGGCTCACCCTTCCGGAGCGGAGAGGCCCGAATCGGCGTTGCCCAGCCGCCCAGACCAAAATTCCGCCGCGGCGGGGCGCGAGAGATCGGTGGATTTGGTGAATCCAAACTTGCGCGGAATCTTATTCTGACAACAAGCAAGCAATCCGAGCCGGTCTGAGGCACGGGAACAGTCGGGAAAGGAGGGCGAGCGAAATCCAAGTACTGGTGTTGCTACGATTGGTAATTACAGTAAGAAAGAAAGAAATAAAATAAATTAGGAGTGGCGATGATAAATTAAGGGAGCGAAGCGAGAGCACGAAACCGCGATCGGTGGTGGCGTTTTTTATACAAGGGAGGGAGGAAGAACGGTAGAACAATGCTGGGTTGGTATGACGAGGATGGATGCCCCGCTGAAGCTGAAGCTGAAGCTTATCGGGATTTGGATCGGGGTCGCCATCGTAGACTGACCCACGACGAGGAAAGGGAGCAGTAGACGTCCACCATTGATCAGTCTGTCTCCTGCACAGCACTGCTTGATCATTACTGCCTAGCAGTCCGGAGTGTTCATACGAGATACTCCTCCCTTCTCCTAGATTGTACAAGCTAAACAAGGTGGTGCGAGATTTTTGCCGGATTTTTATTAGAAGAATGAACCATTTTAACCTAGTCCTATGTTTGAATGGCATCATTTGTAGGTGGTGCGAGAGTAATAACAAGAATATAATACCACAATGTGTCAAGAGGAACAATGTGTCAAGAGGAAGTGAGCAAGCGTGCGACGATGGGAACGTTGAGGTGAGGCATGCATGACATGAACGAGGTGAGCGTTAGCCATCAGTCAGTGGCCTGCCTCACCAAACAGATTACCATTCCGTTTTGATAATTTATCTGCCTGGAGCTATGCAATGCAGCCGCATCTGTCCACGTCTATCAGTTTTGTTGTGGGGTGGTTATGCATGTAGCTTGCCCATGTGGCAACCCACCAGAAAGAAACTTCAGAAAACGAGGCCTCAGCTTTGATTTGATCTGTATTCAGACCGGTTGAGGGTAACTTATCTTTAAATTAAATTTGAAGCTACCCACTTTATTTTTGTTTGCATTTTAATTTCTCCGCTCCTAATCGTTCATGTTAATTAATTACTCCTCCGTGTCATTTGTCAAAGTTAACATGCTTGCGTCTGGAATCTGGACAGCAGAGAGGCAGAGTCGTTAAAACAAAGTGCAGTGCAGCTGCACGAACGTACACGTAAGTCAATTCTGTTGCTTGGATGGATTTATTACTTTGGAGGAGCGCAATTGGACTGTTACACACTTATTTCGTATTGTAAGTACATATATTAGTAATTTTGACCTTTTTTCTTAATTTTCTCATCTGCTTGCCACAATGCCACGTCGTCGATCAAACACACCAACCGGTACGTGTGCGCAGTGATCTTTTGACATGGACCATGGTCCGACGCGCGAGCGCATCCGCATGCAGGTAATTCTAAAAAAAAAAAAAAAAAAAAAAACCTGAGTTTTGACATCACATCAGACCCAGCTGCTGTGATATCAACACTGATATGGTCATGGCATAAAGAAAAAAAAAAAAGGCAAGGAAATTCATGTCACGTGACATAGTAGGTTCTTGGTGGGCCGGACCGGCTTGTCATTTGGTTGCAAGTATCGAACCGTGCATGAACCGAAACGAAACGAAATCGTGGATGTGAATGAGCACATGGGGCCCGTCCGTCACAATGTTTGGTTCATATTATTATAAATAGAATGTTTTTTTTTTTTTTTGTCATATTGGAATGTGTTGGAGTGCGTGCCGAAGAAAAATAAACTAAATGTTCCATGGTAGTTGGATTTGTTTGTCTGCAGTTCCTTTTCTTGTCTTACTTAATTGCATTCTATTATTACCAAATGAAAATTCTTGTACTAACTCGTACCATTCCTTACAACCATCATGTTTCATCCTGTACAGGTAACTAAACAATCAATCCCATCCATGCTCCATACATCTAGGATCAACCATCCCAATCCATCTTCTTTCGAGCAGCCCGAGCGAAAAGTGGTTGGGCTCCAAAGATCTGGTCCCAAATTTGCTAACAGCCCATCAACGGCCCAGCTTGTCCAGTGTGGTGACCAGCCCAGAACAGTCTTCGCCCCCACCTGCCACCGCATCGGCTGATCGGCCCATTAGATACATGACGCGCTGGCTGAAAATGACTTCTCAAGATTCGAATTATTGCTTAGACATTGCATGAGATGAGCTGATAGGACTTGACATGACATAAACTTTGTCAAGACATGAATGGGACGTGCTCCTACGCGGTCCTCTTCTATGATTTCATCAATCATCAATAGAAAAAAAAAAAAAAGCGTGTTGATAGAATTATTTCGACATTACCTACTCTATTACTTCTTCCGTCTCCTATATAGAAGGCGTAACCGTTTTTCCAAGTGTCCTATAATACAGTGCGTCATGAAGAACATCTCCGTCCTAACTAGCTGACCTCACTTCACATTAATCAACATTTTTTCATCACGTTAGCAACAAATGCTTTGGAGATGCAATACAATAAATTAATTAATGTGACTTAGTTTAGTTGACCTCTTCTATTGGAGGACTTGACTCACATTTCAAGTAGTCAATTTTTTTTTTCATATAGAAAAAACATTTAAACGATTTCTCATCATGTGACGCTTAACTGAAACTCCCTAAAAATTTCTTATCTATATACCTACTTTAAACCTGAGGAAGCCCGGGTACTGTTCATCTACAGGGCTTCCCTCTCACAAAATCTATATACCTACTTTAAACCTGACGAAGCCCGGGTACTGTTCATCTGCAGGGCTTCCCTCTCACAAAAGCACTGTACAACTACAGTAGTCGATCGCGAGCCGTCCGATCCGATTCTAGGCTTCATCCATCCGTCCGTTCGCGCCTCTTTTTCCTTCCACAGTTCCACCCTCCAGAAACATCGACACGCCCCCGCGCTCTCGCGGTATCGCCTCCAGAAACATGGCCGCCAGCAACTCTGCAACTCCATCCGCACCACACCTGCTCCTTCCTCTCCCACTCCTCCATCCGCTCCCTCGCCACCCAGCCTTCCACCACGCTCGCGCGTTGAGGAGCGCAAGTCGCAGCTGCTCCGCCTCGCCCAACTCCCTTCTCCTGCCCTCGCAAGTCGCGGCGCCACTCAGCAGCTGCACGCCGCGTCTCATAAAAAGGGCCCGAGCTCCCCTACCCTGCCATGGACGGAGTCAAGCACGCGAAGCAGGAGTGGAAGCGTGTAGGCCTTGCAACCCAGAACGCCGACCGCAGAAGCCGAGCCCCGTGCTCACGCCGCGCCGGAGCCGTCGCTGCCACTGCCGAAGCCGCTGCCGCCTCCGCGGATGCCTATCCTCCCCAGCCTCGCCTTGCGCCGGCATGCCGCCCGCCGGAACCGCGCCTCTCCGGAGCTGTCCGATGACGCTCTTCTCCGGAGCTGAGCGATGCCGCAGCGGCTCCACTAACCAGCGCCGCCGGCCAGAGTCGTGGTTGTGGCCCCCGTCCTCTCCTCCCTTTTCTTTCTTTTCCCTCTCTCTTTCTGCCTGTTCGCTCAGCCAACCAGAACGCATCACCTGCTCTTCATTGCCCACATAGACATGGTCCACTACAATAAAGAGACAAAGAAGGGAGTCCACCAGATCGGCTTTTGGTTCATAGACCCACTGACCGATCACCATTACTGCCGACCGCGACCCACACGTCACTCGGTTGTTAGATGCTATGCGTACCCACAGGACGTACACAGAATTATGATAATCCAATTTCCAGTCATAGAAAAATAATCAGAAAAATTTACAATCCATACCTTACCTGATAGTTTCAACCTCTATTGCATTTACCTAATTTTTAGTCATAATAAATCTTCAAAAATTCATATCATCTCCGTCCAAACTCTAAATTGCAGGATTTCACTTCCCAAATTCTTCTAAAATCATACTCAAAATTTTCATACCATTGTTCATATTATTTGGTCTCCATTTAACCTACATTTACAATTCTAGCTCTCATAATTTCATGACCAAGTGATTAGCACACATGTTCTCTTTTTCCACCAAACCAATGCTCATGGTTTAGCCATTATTGTTTTACCATCTAAGCCTGCATGTCCTCCACCCGCGCGAAGCGTGGGGTCACCGGCTAGTTTGTATAATTGGGAACAATATGATGTTTGCACAAAACTCCCTGGACAAGTATAACAGTTTGCGAAATAGTCCTTCCGCGCACTCTTCCAGCCTTCCCCATGGCTGATGCTCCCTTCCAGTCCGGCGACGGCGACGGCAGCACCCGTCGCGGCGAGTGGGCTCCCATTTCTCCTGCTCTACCCCCTCACCTTCCCATCCGGGTTCCGCGCCGCTGCGCCCCCTCTCCTAGGAGTCTCTCATACAAGGTGGAAGGTGGCGCTACCACCTCAGAGAAAGGGGAGGACATGGTAAGCAAGGAGGAAGAAAGTGGCCATGTGGATTGATGCTGGATTATTGGAGGATCACAAGGAGGAGGAGGGATTAAATCAGAGTGCGAGTTTGTGGACCATTGGTTTCCCCAGGTGATGCTATGTTTGACTGCTTTCAACTAGTTTATTTGTCCCCACACCGAAATGCTCCAACCGTGTTTTTAGATCTGTGTTCATCACAACACATAATTAATTAATTAATCGTTCAATCTTGTATCATCGGATCATGCTAGTATAAATTTGACTTTCCTTCCTTGATACTAAAAAGTAGCACAGATTGAACCTCAAAAAAAAAAAAAAAAAAAAGTAGCACACACTGATCATGCAATTCATGAAACGGGACGAACTACATCGTCCCTTCGAAACTTTACACAAAATCCTAAGCTCCAGTTATATATATGGTTTCGAAAGTTTTCTGAACATGTGATGGACCCTTAACTTCTCTTTCCAGATTTGAGAGAAAATTGAACACAGATAAATCTCACAGAAGGCGACTCAGATACGAAATCAACAAATTTCAGTAGTCAATTTATAATAACTTTCGGATCAGGTTACAGATCAACCTTTTGCAGTAGCCATATTGATAATAATAATAGAACACTTTACGTCTCAGCATAATTTATTTCATAATTTGAACTTGACTAAACTCAACACATGATGCCTAAGCTCGGTGCTCTCATCTCCTATTCACCCCAGCACACCACAGAAGATGATCCTCCCTACCTTGAAGCTTGAAGGCGTCGCCCCATCCTAGCAGCAAGGGTAGTAGGCGACGCAGCGCCTGCGCCGTGGAGGTGTGCACAGCATCAGCAGCAGCAAGGCGAGGACGACGGTGACGAGCAGCCCCAGAAGGTTGAACGCCGGCTCATCATCTTCCTGGCTGCAACACAGCTTGCCCATGTTACAAAGGGTGGAGCGATGAGTTTTTGGTAGGATGGGGATGAAGGAGGCGAGGGGGCAATTGAAGGCTTCTTGGCTTTGGAGTTTCTTTACGCCGATGACTCTGGATGGAAGGTCTTTCTATTCTATGGTATGTCTGATATGATTCTTCTTTGCTTTCGGGCTTTGTTTTGTGGCTGGGTGGGGCTAGTTGTTGAGGCATCACTATCTGACTTTCCATACATATTGTAGTTTATTTTTCTTTTTGGTCCTTTTGGTTGAAGATGAGACAACTCAACCAATCAAGTCCACACCAACTAGTACCACTACCACCCAATCATCAGGATATAGTTTGTTACAAGCATATCAGTAGGAATGTCATATGATTTAACTGGAATCAGCTTCCTGAATTTCCTTTCATTATATCTTGGTCAGAAGAATATGAATTTGACCAAGATATAATGCGTTCCTCCTAGGTTGGGTCGCATTATATCTTGGTCAAATTCATATTCTTCTGGCCTGTACTGTCATTATCAAGTGTTAATTTGATTATATTGACACTGTAATCCACATTGGTAGAATGTGCTGATACTGGTGGAAGGCCATGCTGTCTTCAATATTTTGTTGTTTTCTTTTTTCCAGTGCTGCTGTGTGTCGCGTATGGTTTTTCCCCTTCAATTTTTGCTTCATCCATAGGACACTGTCAGATCTATCGAAAGCATATATCTATTGTCGGCCGTCAACATCATGAACTTGAATTCTGGTAAGCACATCATTTGTACTTTAATTAAAAGACACCTGTCCAGTTGTTTTCACCATATCATATCATATGGAATACTAACTACAATTAAGTACCATTCCTCATGTTTAATGATTGTCAAAAATCTCTACCCAACTCTTGATGCATCATTTTGCTAGCATTTGCATTTGAATTTTTGAATAAAGACAAGACAACCTGTCTAGAATAGGACATGCTGACTTCGTTTGTTGTTCTATATGTCCTTGATTTTGAATAATGCAACAAACTCATCAGCAACTACCTACCAACTACATTGAAACCACATGGTCAGTATAGATTTGCCTAAAATGGTATTCTTAGACAGATACCTTAATGCTGTATTGCACAGACTGTCACACTATCAATTCTATAATTATGCAGCAGTAAGAAGCACATATAGAACAAACATGCATGCACAACTTCTTTGACTAATAGGAACAGAGCATGTTGAACATTCAGTGACGCATACATGTTATCTGGTATGGTACATCATTTTCAGTTCAAAAGAAAGATGCACTTAGAGCAGCAGCCTTTTCACCATTGTTCTCCTTCTCTGGGCTCAAAATGACGACGCACTGAGAGCAGCATCCTTTTCATTATCGCTCTTCTTCTCTGGGATACCTGTGTCCAATGTCGTTTCCTCAGTGGTTCTGGCCTCCTTCAAATCAATGGGTTCTTTCCCATCTGATTCCCCTGCACATGGGACGAATGGGGTTTTATGTCAGTACTTAGTTTGGCATACGACGGTACTATAGAGCAGAATTATATAATTGCTTGCATGCAATGAGTGATGTTGTTAGCAACAAATTGACTATAAACTGAGGATAGCAGAAGAAGACTTGTTGCTTTCGCTCTGACCAATTATCATGAGTTCATGACAAAATAGAAGAAATGTGTGGTTAACATATAGAATGGCACAGTTAACAGTAAGAAAATTCAACTTACTGTCCTCGTCTCTCAAAGTCAAAGGTGTAATGGATTTCCCATCCTCTGGATCTTTGGAGACACTCTCCTCTCCCTCCTCAACCTTGTTCACCCCTACTGTGTCCACCTTCTCCTCCTCCACTTTCAATTCCTCGACAACTTTGTTTAGCACCTGCTCAACAGTAGTAGGATCTGGCAGGTCTGCCTCATTGGTTACCTCATTATCTTCAGAAGGTTCAGACTGCCCTGCCGCCTCCTCTTCAGCTTCAGTTGCACCATCAGCTTCGGTCATGGCTTCCTCATCCTCAAAAACAGTAGGCTCTGCCAGCTCCGCCTCATTTTCCACCTCCTCATTGTCCTCAGAAGGGCCAGGTTTCTCATCTACCTCCTCCTCTTCCTCTTCCTCCAGCTCCTCTTGGGCAGCCGGTACCGTAAGCTGACAATTTCGTTGTCCTTGGTCATCGGGGAAGCTGCAGAGGCAACACTGTCGTCGTCCTTTGGTCGCAGGGGTAGCCACAAAGTTAATACTGTGACCATCCTTGGTCACAGGGGCCAATGGTTTTGCGAAGGTGACACTGTCATCCTCCTCAGTCACCATGGCAACCATGTCGTGGTCCTTGCTTACTGGGACAACAGCTGCAGAGGTAACATTCTCATCATCCTTGGTCACAGGGGCCAATGGTGTTGCAAAGGTGACACTGCCATCCTCAGTCGCCATGGCAACCATGTCGTGGTCCTTGGTTGCTGGGACAGCTGCAGAGGTAACACTCTCATCATCCTTGGTCACAGGAGCCAATGGCTTTGCGAAGGTGACACTGCCATCCTCCTCAGTCACCATGGCAACCATGTCGTGGTCCTTGGTTGCTGGGACAGCTGCAGAGGTAACACTCTCATCATCCTTGGTCACAGGGGAAACTGGTACCGCAAAGGTGATACTTCCATCCTCCTCGGTCACCATGGCAACCATGTTGCTGGTCGTCGGGGGCACTTGCAAAGGTAACACTTTCATCATCCTTGGCCTCAGCGTCATCTGGTACTGCGAAGGTGACGCTGCCATCCTCCTCTGTCACCATGGCAAACGGGAAGGTGACACTGTCATCCTCCTTGTTCTCCCTCAACGTTGCCGTTCTCGGTTGACGCAGTCTCATCGTTCTCCTCGGTTGCCATGTCTTTATTGTCACCCCCATTTTCCATCTCGACGGCTGCCTTAGTTGATATGTTGAGCACATCATCCTTCTTGATATCTCCTTTCTCCTCGGTGATGACATTCACATCCTCAGTTGATGGCATGCCAGCCTTCTGATCAGCAACCACTGCTGCTTTGTCCTTGACGACCTCATCTTTCTTCTCCTTGGCAGCCGCAGCCTTATCGGCCAATTCTTCTTTGCCCTTTTCAACGGTGATCCCTTCTCTAGCATCCGTGATGACTGCTTCATCCTTCTTGATCTCGACCTGTTTCTCCTCCCGTTGGCATTCACCTTTGATGTCACGTTGCCCTCCTTCGCAGCAGTGACGGCTTCTTTGTTGTCCTTGACGACCTGTTCAGCCTTGTTTTTGATCCCTTCTTCTTTCTTCTCCCCAATGGCTTTAACTTTCAATCTGGCTGCCTTCTCCTTTGTCTTGCCATTGGCCTTGGCAGCGGCGGTGGAGGCGGCATTGTCGGATGGCTGAAGCACACGGGGCGATGGCTGGGTGGCGTCGACGACGCTGGATTTCCTCTTGAATCGGTTGCATCTGCTGCTGCCGGAGTTGCCGGTGGCCACTGCTTCTTTGGAGCCACCGCAGCCCATGGTGGCTCAAAGGAGGAGAGGAGAGGAGAGAGAGAGAGCGCGGAGATGCAGAATGCAACGAGAGGGACGAGGAACCAATATGGGGCCTGTGCGATTTGAGGCAAGGAGAAGTCGCAGGTGCATGCATGAATGGACAAGTCTCGTGGGGAAAACGCATGCATGCATGATGTGACAAATTTAGGGAAACGAAAGCTTTTGTTGAAGGGGTTGCGACAGGTGTGCTTGTTGTCTAATTGCAGCGAATCATTGCTGTAAAATTTGCTTCTACTTGCAGATCACTGCTGCAAAATTTGCTTCGTTTAGAGATTTTATTTAATTTCTGAACAAACTTTGTGCCTGCTGTCTTAGATAATTGGGCTCGGCTGGCCAGTCTGTTGTTGTTCTTTTTGCTGATACAAGAAGGAAGGGAACTATTCAGGTACTTCATTATCCCCCCTCCCCTCATAACTCCTAATACGCTGACAGTTTGGATACAAAAGTTGACCTTGTGGACAATGCTATAACACCATGTTTTTGCAGATGACAATGCTGATGACAACTGAGGCGCAATTAGTCATGTAGTGAACCAAGCTTAAGAGCTCAAAAACACTTCCCTAGAATGCAACAGGAATTAAAGAACAGTGGTTGAGGCAGAGATGATGAGATGAGATGAGATGAGACGAGATGGTGCTGCCATTGAAAGGCAGGTGCATGCACAGCTGCCAGTCCTGAATCTTGATCGCCGGTCCATAAAATCCTCCTCCACCTTGAGCTAGCACTGCATCACATCAGTGCAGACACTCAGCTGCATTTCTTTGGTTCAGTCTCTGCAAATATTTGTGGCCTGGGCCGAGGTCTTGTGCAGCTGTGGACTGTGTCGTTAGGCAGCTTCCTGTCTTCGTGGGCGGTTGAGATGGGTCCTCAGGGTGGGGCCCACCTGGAGGAGGCCCTGCGGGCTGGGGGCCGCCACCCGGTGGAGCTGGTTGGTTTCTGGGGACCTGACTTTGGAGGCTTTCTGGGATCTTGATGAGCTGAATATTTAACTACTTGTAGCTAATGGCATTCCAATCCTTGCATTTGTAGACAGAACAGAACTGTCCAATCAGATGCTCTATGCTTTAGTGTATAGGATTCTCATCATCTCTTTTTTGTTTTTTTATTTATTTTTGCTTGTGTTAGCAGGAAAAAAAAAATCAACCCTGAATCCCTGGTTATGGTTTTTGTACTGCTGCTGCTTGCTGCATGATTATTATGCTTCCACGGACACCCCGGCGGGCCGCCATGCCATTCTGAATTCTGATGCCGATTCCTGATTCCTGATCAGGTTCTCCACGTGCAATAATGTGGTGTTGTACCCTGTTGGTCCTCTGCAGAGCCCATCCATCATGCTGGATTTCTGTTTGCAGGTCGCTTTGACTGTGCGTGCCCTCCCTTCCTCTTGCTATGAAGAAGCATACGGATCCTTACATAGTTTGCTATTATGTAAATAATAGAACCACTCAGGACTCTGCAAATTGCCAAATTGCATAACATTAAGATACATTTGGGGGACACATTAACAAAACAAGCGCCCTCCCTTTGTATGCTCCCCACTTTTCGTTGCATGAACACTGATGGAAATCCAATCAGGCTGGCTCTTAATACATCTTGGCATCTCGACACAAACTAAACGGTCATGAATTCGTGACTTTCTTGGATTTTCGACACACTATTGTGTGCCACTATACGCCAGGATATCAGACTCTAGTTAATTATGAATTAATAACTACATAAAATCAATAACTGGAACAAAATCAGGTCAGGTGTAAATACTGACACAACAGATCAATACCGATTCAGGACAAGCGAATCCAGCAAACTGTAAAAAGGAAAAAATGCTTAGGCAGATGGAAGAATCCCAGGTTAGTCTACAAGGCAGCAGACATCTTTTGGGTGGGGGTTCTATACAACGCGAAAAAATCAAACTGTTCTATACACAGGCAACTGGTAGTTTGGCACTGCTGTTCTGTTATGTGCAAAACCATATGCAGTTCTCAACTAATAATGCTAATAATAAATTCACCTCTCCAACATTTTGGAGCGCAACTGCCATTCAATTCTCTTGCCACATACGAAGCATCCAAACTGCTGAACCTTTTCTTTTTACAGTGCGGAACTCATAGTCGGAGCAGGTAACCAAGTGCAGTACCAAGAAGGGCCACGTACACCACAAAGAGCAAGGGAAACCCACTTTACCCCTTGGGGTTCCCTTCTTCCTTAGGAATACCTGGACAAGCCATGCATCATATTAGAAATGATATATAAGCAGATTTGTTACTTGTAATAACTAAAGCCTAAATCAAAGCAAATTCAATGATGGTAAAAGAGCAGTTTCGACAGTGAGAAGTTTGCTACACCCATCAGTTAATATGGTAGTTCAGAGAGTATCTTCAGTGCTCAGTTTCAAACATGGACAAGATATCAGGGAGTAACTATCAGTCGACCCTCCAGATCTAAACGCATAGAATGGGAAATGAATGCATCAAAAAAAAAAATCGTTGTCAGATTCTATCAGGGGACCTTTTTTTTTTGGATATATGGGGACCATTTAGTAAATGAAATTCCAGATGGATGGCTCCTCCAGCAGAAACATGGCAAAGAGAATCTACCAGAACCAGTTAATGTCATGATGCATTGCAGTGCGGATCTGACTAGAAAACGCAACCGCTTTAATTCAATGTGACTATAAATGTGTTAATTTGCGCCTACAAATAACAAATTTCAGGCTAGACAGTAACAGGATGGGAATTGGGAAGGGGTTGTGGCTAAAAGATGTTTAGCTTTTCATGCTTGAATGCTCTTTTTTTTTATGCAACAGCACATATAGTTGTTCTACATTTTCCAGATGGTGATATAAATATCGGTGAAGTTCAAGACAAACCATTTCTTGCTGTAGCTTATCCTGCTCCTGGGTGGTACTTCTGCTCTCTTCTCTTAACCTTATTATCATCTTTTCAGCCTACGAAACAGAAAAAATATTAGAATATCTTCACCACTTAATGAAAATCTAATACTGATACTTGTTTAAGTAATGGAAAGTATCCCATTATGTTCATCTTACCTCTTCCAATTTTGATTCAAGATTATTTAGCTTTGATTTCAGATTCTGAACATCTTCTGTTACCTGGTACATATAAAGGAGACAGTGAACACATTGCTGTACGAAAAGAAAAACAGCAAAAATCTTCTGTTACCTCTTCCAAATTGGCAAATTTATATGATAAAATAACAAGATTTATGATCCCCAATAAGTATTATTAGATTCTCCATTAATTATATTTTCATAGTCCAATAAGTATCATTAGATTCTCCATTAATTATATTTTCATATACCTTTTTGATGTTATAAATCTTTGATTCTCCAAGAAATTTGGAATGACTTATAATTTGGAATGGAAGGAGTACTAGATAATGGAAACTTACATGAGATAGTTGATGGTTCTGCACATTGAAAAGTCCTCGGTCACTTAGCATAACAGCTTCTTTAGGAGTGGTTTGCTCCAGCGAGGAGATTCCTTAAATACTGCAATGCTTTGCTTCAAAGGAGGAGGAGATTCCTTAAAAACTGCAGCACTTTGTTTTGAAGGAGGGGATTCAATGGAAATAGCAGGGGCATGTTCAACTGTAATAGCAGAGGGGTCTTTTTGAGTGGAAGGAGATTCTGCCAATACAGCTGGTGCTTCATTCACAGGAATTTGTCTTAGGCCTGGAGTCTCTTTGACAGGTGAAGGCATTCCAGTAACAATGGCTGGAGCTTGTGCCAGAGGGGCAGGAACTTCTTTTGCAACATCTGGCACTTCGTTCTCTACATTTGGCATTTCTTTCAGTACAGGAATTCCAACAGCTGGCTCAGTGTTATGAATTCCATTAGTCGGTTGCTCTTCGGATTGGTATGCACTAACAAGAACAACTCTTAATTTGCTTTCCTCAATGTATCTGCCAGTTTCTTTTGAGAACTGACAAGAAAGAATTAGTGAGTATCACAGTTATTACAAATGACATGAAAAAAAAAAACACTATGCAACTAAAGGTTTTAGCTATGTGCTTACAAAAGCAGGCTCAAGGTCCCCATCAGATGTACCATAAGGAACAACTGTTGTCTGTACCAAAAATTTGTCTTTTAATTGCATGTCTGGTGGAGCAGTTCGGAGCGCTTGCATGGTAACTACATATACAAGTAAAAAGCAAGCACAAATAGAATAAGAGGAAAGAATAGTGTAGCCAACATAAGAAGGAAAACTGATAATAAGGTATACAAAAGACAGAAAAGTTTAATTACTATTGCCTTTGTACCAATAGCAAGCACAAGTGTTTATTTAATGGGCAGTGAAAGTAAAGAAGGAATCCAATGCACATCAAACAAGAGTCAGAATTACTACCTCCGTCTGAAACTTATCATTTTAGCTTCATGCACATGGATTCCAAACCAGGACTCCACGAGGATGTTAAGAATTACTGAAGTGCCTATTTTTTCTTTACTTGACAATATTATTATGCTTCCACCTCTCAAACGCCAATACCAGTAACCACATATTGAAATTTGGTGGAAAATGTTGCCATGAAAACACAGACTGACTCGCCAAAAGCGACATCGGACAAGATAGCTATGACATATATCTCTTTTAACTTCTAACCCCCAAGTAAGCACAATTGTTCAAGTAGGTTCATATGATATCAGAGTACTATCAACAAGGTTCTTCTTCAATAAACACAAGCATTATCAATAACAGTGAGCGTAGATGCATACCTGTGAATTCACATGTTTTCCTCGGAAGGATAACCCGGTATTTGGTCTAACACAGTATCTTTTAGGAGATGTTGTTTTAACCTAGCCAATTTGAGGAAAAAGGGAAACAAGATCAGAATTCACTCAAAACAAGAACAGAACAGAATAGGCAAGGCACAAGGAACAAATATCTAGTTCTACAGCATCATCATTGCATAATAGCTTGTACTTATCTAGTCAACATTATATCAAGTAATGGATAATTGATATTCAACATTTCAATGTCTAGACATCACATATCATGACATCACATATCAGCCATTAGCGTGATCGGAGAAAGACTTGAGTAGAAAACAGGACTTATTTAACATGCTACGTCAAAGTTGTTGACAAACCTTGAAAGCAACATATTCATTGGACTTGTTGGTTAGGTTGACAACACATGAACTTTGTTTCTTCACCTCAACTGAAAATAACACAGAATTGGAAAAAGGAGGTCAGGTTTACAACAACAACAACATAGCCTTTAGTCCCAAGCTAGTTGGGGTAGGCTAGAGATGAAACCCATATGAAACGATTATAAAAAAGAACGTAAAAAGGCACAAGATAAAAAAAGATAAAGATAGGGTAGATAGAAAAGGAAACAAAGTCATGGTTCAGCACGTTGATAGCTAGCCTCCATGCGCTCCTCTTTGTCCAAAGCTAAATCCTTGGAGATATTCCACTCCTTAAGGTCTCTCTTAACCGCTCCGTCCTGTTCGGTCTAGGCCGACCTCTACCTCTCTTTACATTATCCACCCGCTCTAGAACTCCACTACGCACCGGCGCCTCGGGGCCTCCGTTGAACATGTCCAAACCATCTCAACCGATGTTGAATCAATTTCTCCTCGATAGGAGCCACCCGACCCTATCCCGAATATCTTCATTCCGAACTCTATCCCTTCTAGTATGCCCGCAAAAACCAACGCAACATACGCATCTCGGTCATTTTTAGCCGCTGGACATGTCGCCTTTTTGTAGGCCAACATTCAAGACCATATAGCATCGTCGGGCGAATCGCTGTCCTATAGAACTTCCCTTTTAGCTTCGTGGCACCCTCTTGTCACATAGGATGCCGAAAGCTTGACGCCACTTTAGCCAACCTCTTTGCGATTCTATGTCTAACATCTTCATCAATGTCGCCATCCTTCACGTAGCATAGATCCTAAATACCGAAAAGTATCCTTCTTGGCCACCACTTGTCCATCGAGGTGACGTCCCCCATCCTCGTGCCTAGTCGGGCTAAAGTTGCACATCATATACTCGGTCTTGGTCCTACTCGGTCCGAACCCTTTCGACTCTAGCGTGTGCCTCCACAGCTCCAACTTCCTATTTACCCCTGCTCTACAGAGGCCAGGGTTTGAAGTTTAATGACAAAACTAGTGAAAACAAAATAATGCATTTTAAAGCATGGCTAGAAGTCCAGAACAGCAGAAATGTTAAAAAGAAGGATGCTGAGTTCAGTATAATAACCAAGCTGACCAGCCGAACAATTTTAAGGTTTCAACATGGTAGAATAGTATCTGTGAGAGACAGTTAGATTTTTCCTGTGGAAATCACAAAGTCCATTTGATGATGCAGATATTTGACAAATGTGTTGCCAGCATTCACACAGAAACCAGAGCAGAAATAGTGATGGGAAAAACTCAAGTGCACTTTGTTATAGAAAGATCAACATAACATTTCGCGACAGGCCCCCCAACTATTACTTTTTTGGCATACTCATTGTGTCTTTCTTATTCTCTTCACAAAACAAACATAAGACAATTTTTCACTTAATAGTGTAACCCGACCTTTTCAAGACAAAATCAGTTGCAGCCATGATTGTACTCAGTCCGGGTCCGGACAAAGCACACGGCAACACATTTGCGGTTTATGGATGCCAAATAATTTATCAAGTTCATAAAGCTTAACACCTTTCCCTCTCATCAAGGTCCTTCTCTCTCAACACAATTAATATCAGGCGTAGTGTGAGCCATTAGTGCACTTTCATGTTAACAACCAAGCAGATCGTCCCCTGCTTCCGTAACACGCTGACACAAGCCCCACCACCACCAGCCACCGGGACTTTACAACCACTCGCACCACAAAAATCTACCTGTCTGTAACCAAACGAAGAGAATGGAAGCAACCACTCGCACCAAAGTAGAGTATAGTAGGCTGGAAGAAAAGTTACGGGCTCTACAGTGTACACTGCCACACATCACTGATGAGTGATGACAAAGTAAAGGGTGAAAAAGGCTAGGTTTATTGCCTCGATTGGATTTGGATCCTCTAAAACCTACCGAGAGGGAGATTCTGCGAGGTGGTCCTCTAAAGCTCATGGAACCGTTACAACTGCAGCAGTCTGAGAAAGCAAAGCTGAGGGGAATCAAAAAAGTGGACGAGACCATTTGCTTCCCGAATTCACAAGGGGTTTAGCTTGTCTCCTACTCCATCGACTCCATCGAGCAAGGTACATCGCAAAGTTCGGAAGCCGATCTCCGAACCAAAACGCAACAGTATCAGTTCACGGGTGGGCTACCCTCTGCGCCCTATGAATGATCAATTCATCTCACGCGACAGGAAACCAACAATTCGGCAAAAGTTAACTCGAATCATCAGATAGCGTCATGCATAAACCTCGGCGGCACGACACACACAGAGACGATTCGCAACGGGGGAACAAAACACGGAATCGAAGCAGATAAGCACGCACTTCCCCGGAAAACAAGCGCGGCGCCGGCGGCCGCGTCATGGGCTCGGGCGTCGGCAGGTGAGGCCAGACCAGGCCAGGCCAGCGGAGCGGAGCGGGGAAAGGGAGGCGGGCGGGTGAGGGACTTACAGGTGAACTGGAGCTCGCGCGGTTGGATCTCGACGAGGTTCTGGCCCATCGCCGCCGGCCGCAGGTGTGTCGGCCACGAGCAGACGCACCGGCTACACAGCAACAAGCACGAGCGCTGCGCACCACCAGTAATCCGGTGGCGAGGCCGAGCCGGCGTGTGGTGCGCTATGAATCGGCAGGCTGTCCCGGTCACGAAGCCTCGGCGTCGCGCGCGACAGGGACCGCGCCCCTCCTCCTCTCCCAATAGCGGTAGCAGCAGGGGAGGAGGCGTCGGAGTGAAGACGACGGGAGGGAAGAGGGGTGGCGGTCGCTCTCTGCCCCCGCGCCGATTTTGACGAAGTGGGACGGCAGGCACCGGCCGGACGGACGGGGTTTGGGAGAATCCTATTAGACTAGCGGAGGGCTGGGGACGCGGGGCAGCGAGGTCTCCCAGGCGAGCCGCGTGTGGGCCCGCCTTTTTCGCGTTGCGGGGTCCAGCCGGCAGACCCTTTTTGCATATTGGTCCCTACGCAACGCCCTCGTTCCTAGTACGACGGAAACGGCAGTGGCCCTGGTTCGTAAATCGACGATAGGGTCGGGGCACTTGGGTGAAAAAGCAGTAGCGAGCGATGCGGACGCGTGGTTTCCTGAAGCGGAGGCTGCCAAGCGGGCCCCGCCATCTTTCAGTGCCGGGATCGGCGGGATTCGTGATCGTCAAACGCAAACGGTAGGAATGGGTGGGATCCAGTGGGGCGGTGCCATCTGGAGGCTGTGACGCGCGCGTCGGGTTCGCTGGGCCCGGCGGGTCAGCGTCAGCCCGGATGCTGTGGGCGCACCTGAACTGCACGTCTGCACCCCAGGGCCCAGGTCCTGGGCCTGGCCCTACACTGTAGCAAGGAGAGCTGGCCAGAGAGGGGGAGGGGAGGAGACACCGTGACAGTGCCCAACGTGGCTGCAGGCTGCAATGCTGCATACCATCATCGTCTGTCCATGCCAAAAAAAAAAAAAAAAAAAAAAAAAAGCACCATGCTAGCGGGTCCAAACTAGTGTCAGCCTTGCCGTAAACAGGCTTAAATAAAGAATTAAAGTGAGGGGGTAAGAGAGTGTATCATATGAGCGAGTGGCTTTTTGTGTTGGTATTGTTAAACGAGTCCCTCAAGAATAAGGATAGTAAGCCCGTCTACCTTTTTATATGTCTTCTGAAACGCTCTATAACTGTTGTATTTCCATTATTATTCAAGTAGTGTAGTGGAATGGGGAAGATCCCTCTATTAAAAAAAAAAAAAAACCCACCAGTAGCGGACTACGAGCGAAGTGTATACAACTTACAAGTGGCAGCGCTAGACTAACAGCTTAAACGAAATCAGAAGGGCAGACTGCCACTCCGTTTTATATTAAGGGGTGCAAGGTTCGAACTCAGGATCTCATGGCTTCGACCATGAGCAGACTGCTCTAGCTAGCCAGTTGGCCTGCGAGAGCCTTGCCATCACGTCGATGATATGCATGGATGGTCTTGCTATCGAGTAGGATTTGCTATACTAGGCTAGCTTGCTCTAAGGAAAACCATTCACCTTCTTATTGTTTGGGGGTTATCTCTGTTGCCATATACAAATAAAACAATAATAAACAAGCTAGTACTCATATGTGTAAGGTGATCGAACACCTAGCAGCTGTTTGGTTGAGCCACCTCTTTGCACTCTATCTTTTTGTCTACAAGGCAGTGGCTTCAAGGACGAGATCGATGATATGCATCAGCAGGCCATCTGCTGGTAGGCCATCAACCCAAAGGAGCCCGTAGCGCAAGGGTTGCAAATTGCATGCATATGTGTAGATGTAGGGCAGCGATGCAGCTCACCTAGCACGTATAACGGTGCCATTCTAGGAAAGCATGAAGAGAAAAAGGCTTGACAGCTACGTGTACCACATCTTTCTGCGTCGAGCAAAGCCATACTATAGTAGAATGGGAATAGGAAACATGTATATTTGTCCTCTCGTATATAAACAACATATATTTCCCTCTCTAATTTAATCCAATGATCTAATGACATGGGCTCATGATTGAAAGTTGCTTAAGTTTTAGTAAAGCATTTCTTTTACCAAAAGCCATTACTAGATATTATTGTTGATTCGATCGCCTTTGCAATAAACAGATGTTCTGCAATGTGTAGTAGGTCCTTTTGCGGAACGCGCCCTATGCTATATACCACATTTTTTTAAAAAAATGGTCCAACAAACGCTTTCAGACTTTAGGGTATGTAAAAGTGTGTGTACATATAAAAAGAATTGAGCCCCGGCCCTTTTAGTTCAGCTAATAAAGAAATTAAAAGGAAACCCAAATGTGCAACCACTTAAGATCACCTACAACTGACAGTTAGCTACTCCCCCCCTCCATCTCAAATTATAAGTCACTTAAATGCTATTATAGAATTAAAACATTTCAAGTTTCACTAAATTTATATACTAAAATAATAACGTTTACGGTATCAAATAAGTATAGCATTAGATTCTCTATTAACATTTTCGTAGTATACATACTTGATGTCATGTTAACATACTCTCTCTGAAATTTTAGTCAGATTTGATCTATTTTACCCTAATATAAAGTTGGAATGATATAATTTGGAATTGAGGGAGTAAAACTAGCTAAGATAACTAATAGCTAGCTAGCTAAGTTGCTTGGTTTCCTTGCAAGGTACTCCTGTGTGTACTACTAGACTAGAAGACCGCTAGTTCATGTTTCTTCTGCGGTGGTTGTGAGTTGCGGTCCCTTCAAAAAAAAAAAAAAAAAGTTGAGCTTTCATCGTCTATCTAACCAACCGACGCCGCGCCCAGACAGAGTAGCGCACCGACAAGCCAAGGGACGAGCGAGTGCCGTCCTCCACTGACCTTTGTTTGCATCGAAGTCTACTAATCACTAGTGTTCGTCCTCGCTCCGGCTATTTCCATCCACAGCGATGTGTCACGTCGTGCCATTTTCATTGCCGGCATGCACGTTCGTTTGCACGGTGCATGTGTTAGTGATGACCAGCTATATATATGCTATGCTCCAATATTGCGGTCCTTTCTGCTGGCTGCAGTGGCGGAGGGAGGGGAGGGGCTGAGGGGGCCTGGCACCCCCAACATCTGCAGTCCCCACCGTACTCCTTCCATATTAGTTAGATTATTTCTAATAATTTACTAAGTAACTATACTAATTTGTATCTATGTTTATTCTTTCCCGTGTTAATCTATAGTAGTAGTATCTATATAAGCTAGAATTAGCTTTTCCGTTATCTTTTCCATCTCTTTTGTTCTCGATTTGTTCTTGTTGTGATTTTATTACCTACTAATACTACTCTACTAGTTGTTCACTAAAGTACACCTATAATTAGCTAGTTAATAAATATAGTTAATGTTTTCTTGTTTATTCTCCCTCGTTATTCATCTCAATAAAACTATTTTTATTTAGGATTATTCTTCCTTTTATCTTCTCTTCTTATCTCCTTTTTTTTTACCGTGATTCTTTTTAATCCAAAAATTAAATTGACTAGATGGATGTTAGACACACTATGGTGTAATTAAATTTTGTTCTCATTTTTCATTGTAATATTTATTTTAGTCTTCTTTTTTATTGTAAATTTAGTAATTATCTTTGCTCTCGCTTTATATATATTTCATCATGTATCGTTATCGGCCTGAGCAGTCCCCCCTATGCTCAAATCCTGGCTCCGCCCCTGGCTGGCTGCAATGTAGAGTAGTATATTGTTTGGTCCAGGAGAATGAGGGGGAAAAGCGTGGTGTCTGTTGTTTCTTCGCCTATTGTTTTTTAATAAACTCTTCGCCTCTCTTTTTGCTGCCCTTTTGTTTTCGTCCGTGATAGGGCGCCACAACAGCATCAGGACCTTTGCGATCTTTGCGTGGCCCAGCTGCAGGCCTGCTGTGGATTTTCCGGCCGTTGGGCCGCCTCCTCTGTCTCTCCTCAAGTCCTGAGATACAGACAGGCCTGCACCTCACAAGAAAGGCCATTGGGCTTCGCCTCAGATAAGGCTATTCGTTCGCTAAGAAGCGAAGAGCCAATAAGCTTGGCTAATAGCCAAGCCATGTCATATTCGTGATTATTTTTTAAGGCCGATTCATACAACAAGGAGTGAACTCTTCACAGATTCCCAAAAATGCGGGACCCACCACTACACCCATTTCTTGCTCACTCTCTTCCTCTCGTACACATAAACAACACTGCTATACTCAACATTTAATGCTTGCCGGACCCACGGGTGCATTGAGGCCGTGAAAGAGGGCGGCGACGCACTAGTCGCCGAGCATGCTCTCTCTCCCGATTTCTCTCTCTTCCACCTAGGATTTTCTTTGAGTTGTCTTGGCTATTAGCCAAACCGACTGCCTTATTGTACCGTGCTTGGGGAACTCAAACGCGCCGCCGCTGGGTCTGGCTGCCGGAACCGCAGCGCCCCGCGGCCCGGCCTCCGTGCCATTGGCCCTCCCCGACTCGCAGCAATCGGCCTGCGATGTATGCGGCCGTGGTATTGAGAGACGGGTTCCCAGAGGAAGGGGACCCGCTCACACCTATAAGAGCCTCGCAACTAAAGCCGCTACTGAGCTGGGCCCTAAGAGCTTGGTAAATAGGTTTAAACATGCCTCTAATAGTTTGGCATTTAAGTTGGCATATTTTGCCAAGTTGGTAAATATCGACCACGGGCGCGCGCATATTTGTCTTGCGATTTCCACTTGGCAAATAGCTCGCGCCGCGACTTCTTCAGCGTGAGGCGCGAATGGAGCGAACTGCAGCCGCGGGCGCGAGAATCTGTGCACGCGTAGGGCTAGCCGCAGCGGCGCACGCAGCCCGGACACGCTGCAGGGGCGGACGGGCGGCGGCGGCGTGGAGGATCAAGGCACACGTGGGGCGAAGCCGCGGCGGTGTGGCCGCCCAGGTGTGGCTTGGCGCGAGCAGCAATGGCAGCGCCGCCGCCGTCGCGGGCGAGAGCGCCGTGGCCATCCAACTATCTAGAGCTGAAGGACTAATTCATAAATATAATTTTTTCACGTGTTCACTTTGCATAAATGCTATACAGATAGATTCACATATGTAGGCGGTTAATTTAATTCTTAAAAGTTTTGTGTTCACTTTGCAAAATTATAATTCTATTTTGGGGAGTGAATTATAGCAAACTGTTGGGGAGAGGCTATTTTTAAACTTGACAAATACTTTTATGCCTTGCAAATCACAAGATTTGCCAATTATATTTTAAGAAACTGCCGGAGATGCTCTAACAAGTTAACAACTTCTTGTTGGTTGTTTGTACCATCTAGGTCTGGCTAGCCCTAGGGTGTATTTAGTTGCATGGTTTGTTTGGATACAGTGACCTCTTCTCCGATTTGATAAGTTTACTTCCTTGGAGACATTTTGATGAACACGTTGTGGAGGTCCTTGACGAGCATGGTCATCACCGTAGAACCATGGCCACCACAACAAGACAAGAATGGCGGGCACCACACAGCGAGCACGACAGAGCAGGATGCACGCCCAGGTGGATGCCCTCAAACTGGATGGTGCCCGTGGATAAGCTGTGGATAAGCTGGATCTGTGCGGCCGAGAGCTCTGGCGTGGGAGAACCGGTGGGGGAAGGAGGGGAAAGCATGGGGGAGCACCGGTGGGAAAAGGCGCACTTGTGGGGAGAAGGAGCACATGCAGAAGGAGAAAGAAGGAGCTGTGACGAGAAACAACTACGCGACTAGCCCAAGCCTGGCTTTGCAAGCCTGGCTTTGCGGGAGCGGTTTTCGTAGCCGTTTGCCAGGCCCCGGCTGTACGGGGTGGCCAGCACATGCCTAACTCAGGACTTGTTTGTAACTAAACACCGAATTCTTGGCCCAGTTAAGTCTGGCTAGGCCCAGGCGCAGTAACACAAACACGTCCATAGGCTCCAGTGCTCCACCACCTCTACATGCATACTCAGCGTCCATTTCTTCTTTCTTTTAACTCGGATCTAAACTCTAACCTTGCATCACTAGGAACCTATTAGAACCTGTCTAACGTATCTCTAGCAAGTATGTTAGTTCTAGACTTGTGTTTTCATCTCGATCACCAAAAGTTAAAGATATAATTATTGGCACATGATCCTAACAATGATCATTGTCGATTCTCAAAGTGCAAAACCAAGAACAAAGAATAGGTGGGAAAGGGCAAAAACGTTTGTATTTCCCTCTAAAACCATGGCCAACTGCGTGTGATTGTAATAAGTGTGGAATGATGCTTCTTCCTTGAAGAAAGTTGAAGCCAAAGTTTTCCATTACCTAAAAAAGATTACGCACGAAGTAGCAGCGGCATGCATGATGAAACTTTAATTTTTCAATCATCATATCCGTTTTGTTTTTTTTTCTCGAGATCACGCCTAAGTGTGTTTTTTTTTTCGAGCATATCGGTTTTCTTAACATCATTCCCAAATTATTCAACCTTTCTGTCCTTGTCATAAAACTATCTGCGAAATTACAGATTGCTACCAACAGATCAAACTTTTGCCCCGAAAAATTAATTATATAAGCCATTAACAGAAAAGCTTTATTTTTTTAGAAGAGCCCCTTTTATGGTACTTGATTTTGCCTCCTATTGCCTCCCATTGCCTCCCTTAAATTCTTTTTTTTTTTTTTGAGGTGGAAGGGTAACACAATCTTTGACCAACCTTACCCCTCTGCACTCCCTCCCCAACCCGTGGCCCCCCACCCCGAGATCTCGATTGACGCCGGGAGAAAATTTTTCGAAATCACGAAGCCGGCCCTTGCGCCGCCGGACCCTACGCCCTCGCCCGTTGCGCCGCCACGCCCCTCCCTAACTCGCCGCTCCTCCTCCTCCTTCCAGCCCTCCCTCCTCCTGCATGCGCCGCCACGCCCTTACCCTCGCCGTTGCGCCCGGAGGTGCCGACTCAACCCGCCCGCTTCGCCTCTCCCCGCCCTCGACCCCGCCGGTCCTCCTCCTCCCTTCCTCGCCCGTGGTTCGCCACCATATAATCCCTCGCCCTCGCAGGGCGATGCGCCGGTGCCAGCGGCGCCGGCCCCGCCCGCCGGCCGGCGACGAGCACCCGACCGTCCTCGTCCCCCCTGCCTCGCTGACCAATGGTAGTAGTTCCCCATTACTAACAGAAAACTAGGTGCTTAATCATTTTACTGGTTCACCCCATGACTCCAGGACTAGTGACAACTGTATCAGTTAACAAGGATATATACACAATCAAGCAGCATATACTTTTCCGATTCAAATATCTCAATCTTAATAATAACAAGTTTACATTCAAAGACCACATATGCAGATAGGGAGAAAATAAATGCCAGCTTAGGCAGGAGCGCCAAATAGATTATGCTAATATTATCCTGGTCACGTAAAACACTGGCAATAAACAACACAAAAATGGTAAGGATCGCACAATTGTCACAGGCCCCCACCCAATTTATTCCCTTCCATAACATTCACGACAAAATATCCAGAGCACACCCATGCTTGATAAAGTTTGAAATGGGTTCACATGAAACATATTGCTAATTTTGGCTTTGACAACACTCAATCGAGATCCAACTCGGAACCAAAAACTCTAACATGCCATCCACCAAAAAGAGACTAAGCCGTGGCCTCCTTCTTCAGCTTGGCGAGCTCTTGCCTGATAGCACCACCCCTCTGTTTACATAAAGAAAAAAAAAGTGTGAGCAAGCACTATAAAACACTGCCAAGAGGAACTCATTTTACAGGGAGGTTCCTGACCTATACCCTGTCTTGGTGTACTCAGATCAAACTCTTGCTGATGGGCTGCATATTCTCTCAAAGGAAAAAATGGGGGTTGCAGTCATTGACAGGAAAACAAGCTGTCTGATTGGATCAATACTGTGCAGTGATCTCTACCTGTGTTTCTGGATGATACCTCCCTTTTCAGCAAGACAGGGTAAGTACTGCCATCTCCTTCCGCCATCTTCGTCGAAATAACTAAGCATGATCCCCCTCAACACATTTCCTGATTCATGCACAGGACAGCTACTCTGGAAGAATTCATCAACCTGAATAACAAGGCCAACGACAGCAAATACAACACTAATTCTGAAGAAATTAGTGCTAAGGCATTGCCAAATGCTAAGGCACTAACTCCACCACCATTTGTCTACTTTGACATCAATAGTTTTTCAGATGTACCTGCTCTATCAGATTCCACGGCAGAAATTCAGTAAAATAATTCATCGTTTGAGTCAATCATCCATGCGTCGAGGTTGAAGTGGGGCGGGGGGATTTGGCACACATCAGTCAAGCACGGGGCGCGGGCGGAGGGTGCCTCGCTAGGAGCCGGGCGTCCGGGCGAAGCTCTTGTTCGGTGTGGAGACAGTCCGGGCAGGCCAATCGTCCCGCGGTGGCCTCCCCCGACGGCTGTTTTGGTTGGTGACGGGATGACTTGCCCGGCAAAAAAAAGTGTTGCCCGAAGTTGCCTGAAAAATTTGATAGAATCTGCACTCGTGAGACAAGTAGAGAAGTAGCCTGTTTGGTTGGAAGCCCGTGCCTCGAGAAATTTAGTAGAGAGAGAAAAAAATATTTTTCTTGTGTATATAATCTTGATTAATATCATTTAGTAATATATATAATTAAAGTAGATAATATATAAAAATATAACACTAACTAAGTGTTTACTTGATAACTATTTATTTTACGGATTAAGGAATGGATGTTATACGGAAACCAAAAAAAAAGTGTTTTGGGCACACCTTTATGTCCTGATGTTGAGACAAACAAAAAAGAACCAAGATTAAATTACTACAGGTACAGAAAAATATAAAAAGAAACTACAAAAGAGACAAAAATACGTTACGACGCACTCCAGACAAATGCTATCCAGGCATGCTGCTGCCAGGCAGCCGTTTTTGATCGCCTGGTGGAGGGTGCCCTCGCCTGGCCCAGGCAGGTATCCGTGGTTCCAACCAAATGCACCCGTGCAACATCCGTGATACCGCCCTGCGTGCAAATTTGTTTAGGGTGCCAACCAAACAACGCCTCGGTAGCCGGAGAGAAGACGCACGGGCGGTCTCGAGGAGCGAGGCGGTGGCGGGTTGAGGGCCACGCGCGAACGACGAGGCAGCGCGACAGGCTTGGCGTCCGTCGGGGCAGCGGAGCTCCGCGGCCGGCCGGAGCGCGACGCCGGGCGAGGCCGAGCCCGGCACCCGGTGCCGCGTCCCTGGCCCGCACCCAGCCGGGCGGAGAAGAAGGCCACGCTGTCAATCCTCAGGGCTTTTGGCCGGATCCGCCCCTCCGGCGACGGGAAGGACCGGCGGATCAATAAGGGCGGCGATCCACGAACCACCGTGCCGCCGACTTCGAGAACGACGAACCGTAGAACGAATAACGAAAGTTATTGATTTTCTTTTTCTTTAATCCAACTAACTATAGACACGTTTATGAAGTTATGAAGTTACCGTTTTGTCGCCGATAAAAAAAAAATTACAAGAATGCAATTACAGTCTAGTGCTAATCCCCACGTTGGCGGGAGGCAACGTAAAGGCAATTTTCGCTCTTATGGCCCACCATCATAGAGACAACGAGGCAAAAACTTCCTATCTTTGTAGCCGTCCGGATCGGCCGCTCTTGGGCGATGTCAACCATTGAATTTTCCCCAATTATTATAGAAAATTTCCTGGAGCCGGCGGCAAGAAAAATCCTGCCGATTTTTATTAGACAGATAAAAGAAAAGAGAGTGAGAACACATTACAGCCTCAACTTAGAGCTACTAAGAAAAGAAAAACTACTGAAACTACTACGTACTATTGATACAACTGAGGCAATAGACACAACTGAAAACAGGTAGCCCCAACCAATCACTAGAGCTTTGTCCGGTTGTTTATTGGAGCTGATTCTGGGGTCATTTGTAGCTAGATTCGCCCTTGACCAGCCAGCCTACTCGTGAGAATGGAGATGACCATGGAGATGACCATGAGCCAATTCAGGGTACGGTGGCCCCTCCTACCCACTGCAAGCCCCCGCTCCATTTCTTGACGTACAGAACCCTGCTCCATTTGTTGACGTAGTATAGCTGAGAGGAGTGGGCGGCTGGAGGCTGAAGATAGAGCCCCTCCTCCAATCTTGCTGCCAAGATCCACGAACAAGAACGAGAGCCCCAACATCAAACACCCAAAAACAACAAGAACAGACATCTGAGCTGCTTTGATATAAAAGAAACTTGTTCCTGTTTCCGGCCGTAGATGCAGAATTGCCAACACAGAGACACAAATAGCTGATATACCAAAGCAAACGTGTGCAGAACATTTAAGGAGCTGAATCTGAATGGGTGCCTTTGCAGATTCATCGGTTCCAGAGATCATCCACATGCTAAAGTGACATAACATACCCGATAAGATACAAGAAACCATGACCCTGAGCATAGGGACGACGTTCCTTTCATATGCAAACATGGACGGAAGGATCACCGCTGCATCCACTACAGGGAATCCGCTTCTTTGCGAGTGCGAAGAGGTTTGCAGTGGCAAACATCGGGCACTCGGCAAAAGGTTCTCTTTGCCGAGTGCCAAACTCAGCACTCGGCAAAGAAGGCTTCGCCGAGTGCCTTGCCGTCGGCGGCGTTCAACACTTCGGAAAAATGTTATGTTTGCCGAGTGTGTAGCCGTCGGCAAAAAAAACTTCGGCAAAGGATAACGAGGGCCAAACGGCACTGTTCTCCGTCACCTTGCCGAGTGTCCACCGTTAGGCACTCGGTAAAGCGAGGCACTCTTTGCCGAGTGCCCCACGTCCATGCACTTTCGGCAAAGAGGTTCTTTCTTAGAGTGTCCTCCATAACACTCGGCAAACTATTCATTTTTTTTTGAATTTTTTGCCCCATTTTTTTTTTTTGTTTGCCTTGATGCGCTAATTACATCTCATCTTCATGATTTGAGACAGTTTCAAGTTGTTTTGCTATATTTCATGAATTATTTATATTTTCTTGCATTTTACGGACCACTCCAAATTTGAGCTACTTGGGTGCATGAAATGATGGGTTTGTGGTCATTCAAAAATGTTATTAAAACATGTTTGGCGTATGTTTAGGCTCAATCACGCAGGGACTTCGCGTGGAATTTCAAACATTTATGTGGCGGAACATGGCGAGTTACGTCTGCGGGAAAGGTGTTTTAAAATTCTATAAAAATCCAAGCGATGTTCAAAAATCACGAAACTTGGCGTGGTGTCTTGTCATCTCATAGGGAGGCTGTGAAAAAAAAATTGAAAAAGTTTCGAGCAAGTTGTGGCGTCGGATGCTTGAAACCGGACATCTCCACACTTGATCACATGTGATCAAAGTGTGGTTTCAGAGTTTTGAACATCGGCCCTCCCACGATTCCTCAGAATTTTAAACACGTTTCCCGACGTAACAAACGCGCCATGTTCCAAGACATAAATGTTTGAAATTCCACGCGAGTCCCCGATTGAGCCTAAAACATACGCTAAAACATCATGAATAACATTTTTGAATGACCACAAATCCATTATTTCATGTACCTGCAGCTCAAATTTGGAGTGGTCCGTAAAATGCAAGAAAATATAAATAATTCATGAAATATAGCAAAACAACTTGAAAGTGTCCCAAATTTGAAGATGAGATGTAATTAGTGTACCAAGGCAACACAAAAAAATGGGGCAAAAATTCAAAAAATGAATAGTTTGCCGAAAAGCCGAGGAGGACACTCTAAGAACCGGGCTCTTGCGAGTGCCTGACGCTGGCACTCGGGCAAAAGGATATTTTTTAAAAAAATTAAAATAATTGCGCTTTCTTGGCCGAATGCCGCTTTTTCCGTGCACTCGCAAAGCCGGGGATAAGTGTCCTCGCGCAGCCTCCCTCTTTCACTCTTCTTCTCTCATTCGCCCGAGCCCGCCTCGGTCGTCGCCGCCGCCCGCCCCGTCCCGCCACGCCCCCGCCACCGGGAATCGCCCGATCCGGCCCCGCCCGCCGGTTCGCCCACGCCGCCCGCCGCCCTTTCCGCCGCCCGTCAAGGCTCGCCCGCTGCCGCGCCCGCTTCCGCCGCGCCACATACGCAAGCGGCCCGGCGGGTTCTCCTGGCCGATTTCCGGCCGGCTCAGGCTGCCCCTTCCCCCGCCCCCAGCCCTCGCTGCCGACGCCCCGCCAGCCCCGCCGGCTCCGCCCCCCCCGAAAACCCCGCGCCCTCGCTCTCAAGCCAAGAGAGGGGGAGAAAGGGGAGGTGAGGAAGAGGAAGGAAGGGGAAGGTGAGGAGGAAGAGGGAGGGAAGGGAAGAAGAGGAGGGAGAAGAGGGAGAAGAGGAAGAAGAAGGAGGAAGAAGAGGAAGGGGAGGAGGAAGAAGGTGATTGACGCCGGTCGTCGTTCTTCGTGTTGCCACAACCAAGGTAATTAAAGCGCTATTCTTCTAGTAGTGTTAGTTGTAGGGTCAAGTAGTAGTAGTTAGTAAATAGTTGTAGGGTTAGTATTAGTAGTGTTAGTAGTTGTTAGTAATAGTTGTAGGGTTAGTATTAGTATTTTTAGTAGTTGTTAGTAATAGTTGTAGGATTAGTAGTAATTGTTATGGCAATACTTGAGAAGTAAAGTATGTGGTTGGATATATTGATGGTTGGTGGCCTTCGTGCCCATATTGGTGGTTGGTGGCCTTACGTGCCCATTCTCGGTATATGCATGTGGTTGTTGGCCTTCGTGCCATGTTTTTTTGCAGAGGTTTTGGGAACCTCCCGTGCGCGGGGAGGTCTTTGCCAAAATTAGAGTCGACACTAACTATTTTTTTGCCTTGTTTTGTAGGAGGACACGTGGGAGGGACTCGGCGACCCGGTCGTCCTCGTGGGGCGGGTCTTGCTGCACCACGTCTCCACCGACCCCGTAGGTATGAATCACCTCCGTCCCCGTCCTTGTAGTTTTTTCTGAGCGCGACCCGTTAGGGCGTCTCCGTCCGAAAGAGATACGAGGCGTTGGTATGCGCATAGCTGCATATCTGCGGCCGTATCTGTTCGGATTGTCCCCGTTTTTGGACAGCCCGTGGATGCGTAGACAAGGTTAGCATCCATGCTTTCAGTCCGTCCAGCTGGATTTTTGGCGGCACCTCCTCGTTGTTCTCCTGATACACACTCTCCCCCTTCCGGGGGCGTGTATCGGGAGAACAAACGGCCGAGTGTTTGTCAAATTCGGCTTCCTGACGGGACTTCGAGCATGGATGTTAACCTTGTCTCGCATCCTCGGGTGGGATTAGGACCTACCCCTCACCTATTAGATGGTAGGAACGCCGTGTAGATGCAATTGTCGCTTATGTGGCTCGGCCGACATGGGCGTATGACGAGGATGATGGATAACCCCGTGAGTGGATGTACACGGGCCGCAAGTAAGAGTCTTGAATGGGTTAGGGGACCGATGCTTTCTGGAACATGCATTTGGCCCACCGCTAAAGGGTTCTGCTCGGATGCCGTGTCCGTCGCGGCAAAATGTAAGAACAAGAAAAAGCGAGTCAAGATTGAAATGGGTAAACATATTTACAACAACGGATTCGTCCCAAACTATAGCCGCCGGATCTTCCACGGCGAAGTCGATCGTATTAGAGAGGACGTGGTGAGGCCCCTCCTCGAGGAGTATGATCAAGATGCCGGGATGGCGCATACATGATGGCGAACTTTCATGATGCACGCTTCAATGGAGGATTGGAGGAGGAACCTCGAGGAAACCGCAAAAGGCGTTCTACGAGATGATGGAGGCGGCACAAAGAGCCCCTTCACGAAGACAATGCTTACGGTGGATGGCATTTCACGCCTTATAGCGTTGAAGTCCCAATTGAGCATTAGTCGAGACGGCCGACACCTGTTGTCGGTTCTTGGCAAAATGCTTCCAGAGGGTCACGCCCTGGCCGAAGAACACGTCACGAGTCACGAGACTTCTTCGTGGACCGAAGATGCCGTATGACTCGTACCATGCTTGTCCAAAGGGGTGCGTCCTCTTTAGGGGAGACCTCAAGGAAGCAACGCCCGTCCAAAGTGCAAAGCCTCTAGGTATGTGGAGGTAGAATGTAGTGATGGCGGGAAGAAATGATCCAAGATCCCCGAGATGGTCCTACGACACCTTCCTTTCGTACCGAGGCTCCAACGGGTACATGACGGAGGAGTCCGCGAAACAAATGACATGGCACAAGAAGGGCAAAAGATCAGATCCCGAGAAGTTGGTACACCCATCGGATGGTGATGCATGGAAGCACTTCGATAATATGCATCCCGAAAAGCTATGGAGGCTCGAAATATGCGTGTAGCATTCGCAACAATGATGGGTTCAACCCGTGACGGTCAACTGGCGGCCCCAGTACACTTGTTGGCCCGTGTTTGTGATCCCTCTCAATCTTCCCCCGGTGTCATGTTTGAGCTCAAGCACCTGTTCTTGACGCCGATAATACCGGAGCACCCGGGCAACAATATGGGTGTGTTCATGCGGCCGGTGTGGGATGAATTGCAAGATGCTTGGGAAAATGGGGCATGCTTGGCGTGCGACCGAGCTACAAAGACAAACTTTACAATGCACGTGTGGTACCTATATTCAATGCATGACTTCACGCTTATGGCATATTCAATGGATGGTGTGTTCATGGGAGGTTCCCTTGCCCAACATGCAAAGCACTTTGTCGCGATTCACCGGCTTCTCAAGGGTGGCAAGTATTCCTCGTTTGACAAACATCGTCAATTCTTGCCCGAGAACCATGAATTCAGACTAGACAAAAAGCACTTTACGAAAAGGTATTGAAGTCACCGATCCCATCCCAAAGTTTATGACCGGTGAAGAGGTCCTTGCCGAGCTAGCTGGTCTCAAAATCGATGAAAAGAAAGGTGGTTTTGTTGGATATGGTCGGACACACATGTGGACTTATATATCGGGCTTGACTAATCTCCCCTACTACAAGGATCTTCTTCTTCCACACAACATCGATGTAATGCACACGAGAAAAGAATATCTACGAGGCACTCTTCGCAACATCCATGGACCTTCGAAGTCAAAGGACAACGTTAAAAGCTAGACTTGACATAGAGATCTTTGTCGCGATAGACCAAAGCTAGTGATAGAGACCCCTAGCCCCGGGAGGAGATGGAAAAAGGGCCCGGCCGACTACATCATCAAAAGGGCGATAGGAAGGAAGTGCTACGATGGATGAAGACGTTATCGTTCCCGATGGGTATCTTGGCGAATCCCGGTAGGGAGTGAACTTGCAAACTATGAAAGTCACGGGGATGAAGAGTCATGACTTCCACATATGGATTGAGCGGATCCTTCCTGCGATGACTTCGGGGATACCTCCCGAACCATTAATGGCGGCGTCCCCGGCGAGTTGAGCTTTTTCTTCCGCCCGCTTTGTGTTAAGGAGTTATCTCGGGATGCGATTGCTGATCCGGAGCGTCTTTGCACTGCGTTGATCTGCAAGTTAGAGATGATATTTCCACCAAAGCTTCTTCCCCGTCCATGCAACACCCGATTTTGCACTGCCAGGCCGAGGCACGGTTGGGGGGGCCCGTGCGGTTCCGTTGGTGCTATCCAATTGAGAGGGCTCTCAAGGTACTTCGGAGAAAATGCGAATAAAGCCGAGACTGAGCCTTCCGTGGCGCGAGAGGCATACATTCGGAGGAGGTGTCGACCTTCACACGGCGTACTATCTTGAAAACTTCCGGCGTCCCACAATCCTACCCCCCTCGTTACAACGCCGGGAGAGTTCATCGAACCTTAGCCTTTTCGAGAGGGCAAGTCGGAAGAGGAAGCGCAGCTACCCACAAGCACTTGTCCTTTGATGAGTGGCGCACTATCATGCTCTATGTGTTGTTGAACCTTGACGAAAAATCGCTCCTTATCGGCAGTAAGTTCTCAATGAGCTTGTTCCACACCTCCGGCCTCCACCTATCGACCCTAAACCTCTAGCCTTGTTTTTTTCGGGAATTTATTGGTCAACACCGGAGAGGGAATGGGGCTCCTACCTTGCAACAAGAAGACAATCTTCTAAAAAATGGGAAACCCGATTTTATTTCCCGGTTACGCTCAAAGGTACCATCCAACTAACCTCGTTCCGGCTTTGATATTCCACTTTGGTCCTAGTAACATATAATGTAACGATCTATGTGGCCCCGACCTTGCGAGGCCCCGCACGGTCTGCCGATATGTGCGAAGATTTAAAAACAGGTGGGCAATGGCTTCCCCGTAGGGGGTCAACTCGTTCACCGCTTATGATGTGAATGGCTATCGGTTTTACGCACGAGAAGCTACGAGGAGAGTCGGCCCAACCGGAAAACAACGTGCACCGGAGTTAAATACGCGCCCGGCTTGGATAAGAAGGACTATTACGGCATAGTCGAAGAAATATATGAGCTCAACCCGGGGTCCTAAAGAGCTCAAGCTAGTGGTATTCAAATGCCATTGGTTCGATCCCGATGACACGAAAGTGGACCCTACGATTGGGCAAGTCGAAATTCAGCGAGATTCCGTATATGGAGGAGAGGATGTCTATATTGTGGCTAATATACACGCCACACAAGTTTATTACCTCCCATGGGCGTGCTAAAACACGCGGACCTTGCGGGTTGGTACCTTGTGCGGCGAGGTATCGCCGCACGGTAAAGCGCTGCTCCGAACGATGATGATTACAACCCCGACCCAAACACTCAAGAGTTCTATCAACCCGAGGGGCTAGAAGGACGTTTGGAGATAGACATTCTTTCGCCGATGGGCATGGAAGTAGACAAAACGCCATCGATGAGGACGAGGGTGATGAGGTGCGTGATACTAAGGACCCGCAAATTCTTGAACGATGGAGGCCGGTGCGCCAAGGAGCCGTGGAGGGCGATGCACTTGCCGAGGACGATCACGAATGATGAGGGTGATGACATTGATGATTACAATAGTGGTAGCGATAGTGATGACTACATCCCGGCCTTAGGCATTCGGGGAGATAATTTCTAAATCATGTAATACTATTTTGTTATTATTGTTACCTTTCAATTATATTTCGTTCATTTTGCAATACTAATTGGTTTACTATTTGTTTTTGCGAGGGACTCGACAAAATGCCGGCGGAAGGCGGCAACGCGAGGGGTCGATCCCGCTGCAGAGACCCCCTCACCCTCTCCCCAGCCGACGAGGAGGAGGCCGACGAGGAGGAGGCCGACGAGCAAAGACCCGGCGGTGGAGACGTCGGGCGCGGCCGGCGTCGTCAGATCCACGAGGAGGCTTGACTTTGTGTCGTCGTCGGACCAGCCGGGGGCGGTCGGGCGGCGGGGCGTCGTCGGGCCAGCCCTCGTCGGGCCACACGCTTGACTTCGGACTCCGGTCTTGAAGAGACACTGTCCACACGTCCTCCTCGAGTGCCGCCAAGGTCTACCAAATCCTCGAGCCTCCCATTGAGGGCGATCCCTTTTCACCGCCGCCCGTGATTCGACCTAACGGTGAAAAGTAAGTAGCCATTGATATTTTCACTACTTCTTCATATGACATGTTGAAAATCGAACTTCAAACTAACAATTTGTCTTAATGCCTCGCGGCAAGAATCGGAAGATTGTAAGCGGAGGGGGCAAAGGCGCGCCATATCAATGGCATCCGAGCTCGCCGATTAGAGAGAACTACCCCCGGCACGGTGGACCTCGGGAACAACGAGGGCGAGGTTCCCCGTCGTGGGGCGACTTACGCGCGTGGGCGAGGCGGACTTGCCAGGAAGATCAAGACGGACTTTTGGGTGAGTGTGTATGCAGGGATTACTTCACGTCGTTTGAATACTAAGTTTCTTAAATAATTGAATGATACATGTTTTACGTATGCGAGAACTACTTCACGTCTGCGAGGGGGGAAGGAGGAGGAGGCCGCTAGAGTGCGGGGCGAGTGCGCCGAGAACGACTCAAGGACCTGTACCACGAGGCGCGAAAGTTTCTTGATCACCTCCTACAACGCCGACGTGCTTGGCAAGGTGGTGAAGAAGAACGAAGCAAGGGAGATGATGCTCGAGAGGAGACCGACCTCACCAGAGAGCAAGACATCCAGTTCGTAGAACGCATTTATTCATTTCTTCAATAAAAAAATAAGCGCACTTCCATTAATCCTCTCGCTATGTCATGCGGATGTGTCCGGAGTGGTGCGGCAAGTACACGGACTGGCGGGAGGCCATTGTGGACAAGTGGCTCTTGGGCGAGACGTGCGGCATACAAGAGACTCCGTCGGAGGTGTCGCTTCGGAGATGCAAGGCGCTCCACACCACCAAGGCGGCGTGCCCTCCCGGTGTATATGGATAGATGGGTACGATTGTGTTGATATTTTTATTCAAGCGCTCAAATCTCTTCACTTCTAACCATCTCGTGTTCTCCTCGCAATCGGCCGCATGGAAACCGGGAGGTCAGCGAGTACGCGGGGTGGGCCTTGACTCACGGCGGCGACCGACGGCCAACGCGTCTACGACCGGCGAAGGGCCGAGCGTGCGGCAAGCGCCGGCGTCCACCCCAAGCTTACCCGATGCGCCGAGGCGGCCAAGCGGCGCTATGGGGAGGACTGACGATCCAGCCACCGCGCCCGGGCGCAGAACCGGTGATGAGGTTGGGAGGAGGGAAGCGCACGGCCCGGTTACGGATGGCCAACGGCGCGATCGACCCGTCCTCACGTTGACGGCGAGGGTGATTCGCTCACGAGCACGACCTCCACCGACATCCCCATAGCACCTCGGCGGTCGAGCTCCATGCGACGATGCGGGTAACCCGGGATTTCATCGGTCGTTCACCGGTTTTACACATTTTCGCTACCTATGCATTGTTTCAATGTTACGGGTTGTAATATTGCAGGTCCGATGGCGGCCGGAGGCCGGCGGGCGGCAGGCGCAGAGTTTGCGGCCGGGCGGCGGCCCGAGACGGAGGCCCATCGGCGGGGAGTTGGAGGCAATCACGCAACACTCGGTGCGCCCGGTGCAGGGCGTGGCGAGCTACTTCGGGGCCTCCGGATCCCGGGTGTGACCCCGCCTCCGTTGCCTCCCTCGGCCATTTGTTAGCTCCACCCCGTTTCCGTTCCTCCTCGTGAATGTACTCCGGTGAGTATATGTTGTTGTTCATTTATTTGGCATGTGCGGCTCACCCGCGGGTACTAATGAGATCGCCTCACACTTGTGCAGCCCACGGTCGGCGGGTTCGAACCCGACTCCTCCGTGTGGCCCTTCTCCACGCCATCCGGCCTATCCGGGTCGGCCCGTGCGCACGCATTACACGTGGCGGTGGTGTTCCTCCTCCGGCGCAGCAGCCACACTACAGCCCCTCCTCCGCACGGGTGGTCGTTCGGTCGGCGCCCGGCGGCACGGATGGGGACAAGGTGAGGGCTCTTCGCACCGGGGGAGGCCGTGGTGATGATTGGGGCCGTGGTGATGGTGATGTGGTTTGGATGTTGGACATGTTACGCTTTGTTTGGATGTTGGACATGTTTAATTTCGTTCGGATGTTGGACATGTTACGTTTCGTTTCGATGTTGGACTATATGTGTGAATTTGTGATAATTGTGGATTATATATGTGCATTTGTGAATTGTGTGGATTATATATGTGAATTGGTGAAATATGTGGTCTATGATATATATATGAATGCTTATGGTGTATGTATGTGTCGATGGAGGCTAAAAATCAATAGAAACTGCAAAAAAAAATTAAATTCCCAGCTTTGCCGAGGCCGGCACTTTCGGCAAAGCTGGGTAACTAGGACAAATGGCGATTTGCCGAGTGCCAAAGGTGGCACTCGGCAAAATGACCATAACTTTGCCGAGTGCCACCAAAGAGCACTTTCGGCAAAGGCGGTTTTTTTTTAAAATAAAGACTTTGCCGAGTGCCCTGGTGCGGCACTCGGCAAATATTTAAAAATATTCAAATCTTTGCCGAGTGCGGGCGTTTGGCACTCGGCAAAGGGCGCCCATTTGTAGCGGTCGACGCGTCGGGTTCGCCCGAGTCTTGGCGCGGCACTCGGCGCGAACTCGCGCCGACCGCTTTTGGTTGGCACTTCGGCGAAGATGGCTTCCGCCCGAGTCAATCTTCGCCGAGTCTTGGTCGCCGAGTCTTTTCGGCGAAGCCTTCGCCGAAAGTGCTTTGCAGCATTTGCGAGTGCGTCCCGCACTTTCGCAAAGGTGGCGTCTCCTGTAGTGATCTGCACCAAGAATTTGCATGGACGGAAGGATCACCGCTGCACCAAGAATGATTTCACCGGACGCAAATGATATGACATTGTTAATAATGCATTTGGTATAACCACCATGGTCAAAGTGATCAAAGAACCATAAGAGCGCCGCAATAAGCTCTGGCATGCATACGAGTACCATGTCTTCCCCAACCCATTCTGCAACTTTGGCGTGCAGCGCGATGTTTAGAAGCACGGTGAAGGTCATCCGGAGCACTTCAGACACCTTTGCGACACGCAGCGTGACCATCATCACTCGCAGTGCACCGATGGAGGAACTGAAGAAGAACAGGAAGTGGGAAATGAGAAAACTGTCGTTCTGCTGCTGTCCAAGTCCTACAAAGTACTTATCCAGGCTAGAACATAGTAGCTGCACGAGCTGTGGGACAAACGCCACCAGCATCTCAACACGGTTGGCAAATCCAGTCTGCTCGCTGTTGTTGTCACAGTACTGCTGCCATCCGCCACTCGAGTTCGAGTAGTAAAACTTGTAGGCCACAGCACCGATGAAGGCAAGCATGATAACTGGAATGAGAACTAACTTTATGTAACTTATGCTGATTATAAGTAAGTGCACATAGGCTGCCAGCACCGCCAAAGCAGCCAAGATAAAGGTCTCAATACCATGACTGAAGCTCAGCAGCTGATCAGAAGAAGAAATTAGCAACAATTAGGACCGTAACTGAAGTCTTCGACACCCAACGTAAAGAGAAAAATTTGCTGCGAGTTATATATATATGAGCTAGTGAGCTACTCGTAGTACCGTAACGGAGGCAGCTGCGGTAGCCTCCTTTGCCAGCGTAGCCATTCCACAGCTTCAATCCGCCGCTCAGATTTCTACTTGCCCACTGCCCTAATTTCAGACTCGGATTCAGTTTGGCAAAGTTTGGCAATGTTGTGTGTGAGTGGGGTTGGTAGGGTTTAATAGAATCGCTAGAATCGCTAGCTATATATATATATATACTCGCCGAGTGCCCGGAAGTGCATCGAGCAGTGGTGGGTCCCACAGCTATTGAATGTTTGCATGACTGCTGTGTTTAGTTAGCGAAATATTTTTTGGGTTAGAATGCTGTAGCATTTCCGTTTGTATTTGATAATTGTTGTCTCACCATAGACTAATCCAGGCTCAAAAGATTAGATCTCATACTTTTCAATTAAAGCGTGTAGTAATTAGTTTTTTCATTCACTTAAATTTAATGCTTCTTGCATGTTAAGAGATTCGATGTGACGGGAAAGCATTCACTTTTTTGGGTTTGGAGGTGGGAACTAAACACTCCCCAGCCAATCTCATCCCGTGTTGGTCCTTCTCGCCCGCGCGAAACGTTAGCTCCCTTCTGTTTTTTGCTTCTTTCTTGTTCACATAGATAACAGTAAGCTAGTAGCCAGCTAATAGCTGTGGCGGTCCCACAACTACTGAGTGAGGTGAAGGGGACTTAGGCTGTCTGCACCGGGTCTTTGTATCTCCTTCCTCCAAGACGCACCTTAAAAAAAAACCCCGCAAATACCATCTTTGGGAGAGCCCCGTTATCCTCCAGCACCGGACTTTTTCCGGGAAGTAGAGCGGCCTTCCCGTGCGTACGCAACAGGCCAATGTCAGACGCGCGGCAGGCGGCAGCATGCGCGGCCAGAGGCAGCGCGGGAGGGAGGGCATGGGCCAGCTGCGGGCCCCACGATTTAGACTATCTAAAAACTATTATAACTCACAAACTAAAAATCCAAATTAAATTCCGATTACATCGTTGAATTAAGTAGTGATAAATACTTCAAAACTGGATCTCACATGGATATATTTAGATAACATTACAAGTGGGCCCCATTGAAAATGGTTGGGATAGAGTATCTTGTAAAAAGTATGGGCGAGTCTGTAAACTGTAAATAAAGCGGGGAATCTTGATGATTAGGATAGAATATTTCTTTTAAAAAGTATGGAGTTAAAAGTACGAAGAGTGCGGATAGTCTTAGACTATCTGCAGCGAGGACTGTAAATGATCCTGGAGTAGCGATACAGGAAAAAAATCGGAGTAGCGATACAGGAAAAAAAATCGTCTGCAGCGGGGGACGGTAAAGCGTACTGGCAGCACCCGTGTCCTGGAAGGCTAGCGCAGTAGCGGTGCTACGGTACAGCCGGCTGCTGGCCCACCATGCGCGCGTGGGGAGAGCAAGGAGAGAGAGGTGAGTGTGTTAGTGGTGGGCCCCATTATTTCTAGTAATTAGAAAATGCTATAATTCACAAACTAAAAAGGTAAATTAAATTTCGATTGCACCATTGAATTCGTTTCAAAAATCCTTCAAAACAAGATCACACATGAATATATTTAGATAAAATTATAAATAGGCCCCACTTTGTTGGTAGTTGGTATAGAGCGCGAGATATAAAAAGAAGGATGAGTCTTGGGAAGATGATGGTACTGTAAAGGAGGGAATGACCATGGTAGGATGTATAGAGGGAAGAATAAGAACATGATGAGTGCGGATAGTCTTATACTCCGCCGCGTTTTGCCTGTTGGTTACGCGGTTCCGTCCGCTTTCATCTTCCTCGACGCACGGCTCAACTCAATGCCGCGGGGCGCACGGCTCAACTCAATGCCGCGGGGCGCACGGCTCAACTCAGAGAAAACCATGTCCTATTCATACCTCCATTGTTCTATGCCTGTTTCCTCGGGCAATTGGCATCATTGACAAGCTGCGCTGAGCTTTCATTTGGGCTGGCTGGTTGCAGGTGGGCGATGCAAGGTGGCCTGGGCCGGTTGCAGGTGGGCGATGCTAGGTGGCCTCGGAATGTCTGACCTCAGAAGCACCGGTGTTGCCTTGCGTGTTGGGGCCGGACCTCGTCGGATCTCCCTGGAACGTCGAGCACGTCGGTGTCGCGGTAACCACAGTCACCGGCAAATAGATTGAAACTAGAGAAAACAAAGCACGAGCAAATAGAAAGTTGTTGCTGCCCAACTCGTAGCCCTCATGACAACTTTATTTATACCCATGAGCCTCCCCAAGTCGTATCGGCTAGGTACGCTGCGTCGTTTCCCTGCGACGTACGTCTCATGCGCCATGGTCGACACGACGTGGTGTTTACAGACTCCGACTCGAGCTCATCGTAACCAAAGCATGACTTTGGCCACGGTTTTACTCCTAAACACGCTAGACTCCTATAGCGTTAACGGTTGACTCCACTGCTACGAAGTTTACATGACTCATTGCAACAATTAAGCTAACATTGCGCACCCGCCCGGTCTGGAACTGGAAGGAACGTCAAAGTGGGAGAGTCCCGACGACGAAAGAGCATGCCGTGCTAGCCGTGTTCCAGGCGGTCACAGTTTCACACCGGGGAATGGCGAGTCCACGTTTTTCTGGACGGACTGCTGGCTCAACGGCTCTTGCACGGAATGCTTGGCATCCGCAAAATGTTTGCAGGGCGACGGTGGCCGAGGCTATCGCCGACAACGCATGGGTCCATCACATCTCTGGAGTGGTAACAATGCAGTTGCTGGTGGAATTTGGCGGGGCCTGTTTGGATGGAAGCTTAAGTTGTCTGAAAATTTGATCTAATCTGCCTGGTCCGGCAAGTTACTTGATGATTGTTAGATGATTCGTTTGGTTGGAAGCTTATGCCTAGATAGACTAATAAAAGATATAATACTATCTTTTTTTTTTTTTTTTTTGAGAATTACACAGTACACACTAGTAGAGAAATGACTTTCGGTACGCACATTTAGTCTTTGGTGTCTTAAAGTTCGGGACTGAAGGGAGCATTATTGCTGACACGGGCACCGAAGACCCTTTAATCCCAGTTCGTAATATGAACGGGAACTAAAACCTATCCTTTACCCCTGGACTAAAGGTCTTCTAACTTTTAGTCCCGGTTGGTAATACCAACCGGTACTAAAGGATGGGGATTAAAGGCCCCTTACGGGTCAATTCAAAAGGAGTGCGCCCAATACTTTATCATATATTATATGCGGCCGAGTTGGTAAGGAACTTATAGGGATGAAAGTGGTATGGATAATCCTCCGCACCGATCCGCTCCGAATCCGAATTTTAAGGATATGGAGAAGTGTTTTTGATATCCGTACAGATGCGGATAATCCGAATCCGACTATATGCGGATGTGGTGTAGGATACGGTATTGGCAAAATCCGGCGGATATGGATTATCCGATAATCAAACGCGGATTATCCGATGCCTATAATAGGATATCCGAATATCTTAAACAATCAAATGACAACAATAATTTAAGTATATTTTTACTATATATAGAATGGCATTCCGGTGATTGCATATTTGCTTAATTTAGGTACTATTATTAGGCAACGTAGATGGCACTATTTTCCTATTTGCCTAAGCCTAATACGCACGCACGCAATCGACTCGTCCTCCTCGTACTCACGCACGCGCAAAGAGTGAAGGCGAAGTTTTGCTAAATTAAGAATATTTACTTCTTTTATATGCTTCTTTTATACTTTGTTAAATTCAAATTTAAAATTCATATTAATTTTGTATTGATGGTGATTGTTTTGAGTTGCATTGCCGCTTTATGACTTTGGTTAAAAATTATTTTTCATTATAAAAAACAGCACGTAAGCATATATTATCCGACTTGAAAAAGTCCGCTTCAGCTCCGACACGGTCCAAACCCGTACCATTTCCGACATCCTAAAAATCTGTATTTGTATCGAATCCGTACAATATCGGATCCGCTCGAATCCGATTACAAAAAGAGGATTAGGATATGGGAGAGCTATTATCCGCTCGATCCGATCCGTTTTCATCCCTAGGAACTTACACGCGATGCAAGAGGTGTTGGGTTCGAATCTCACACACTACAAGAGAGAACTCCAAAATTTTATTTATTTTTTTTCATTCTGAAGATGGGGCTCTAGTCCCGGTTGTGTGACCGATTAAAGGCGGGACACTTAGTCCCGGACAGGCAGCCCGGGTTCCCAAAGCCGGGAGTAAAGAGGGTTGGGAACCGGGACTATAGCCCCTTCTCTACTAGTGACTAACACACGTATGTTAAACCCTACCTCTATAAGCACCTCTAAAGGATTGAGCCGGTACACTACTGAAGTTGAGCTCGCTGCCGAGCGCCGCAGCGTCACTAGAACGCACGAGGGAAAAAACAAAAAAAGTTTTTTTTTGGCCGAGCGTCACTGACGCACTTGGGGAAAAACCAACAAAAACCCCTTTTGCCGAGGAACTAACCGTGGCGGCAAAGACACCGCATGCGGGCGCCGACGCGGCGTGACTTTTACTTTTACTTTGGCGCCGCTCAGCAAAAGTAATGCGATGCTTAGGAACAAAAAAAGCTCAGCTAAACGGCGTTCCCCGTCGTAACTTTTGCCGGCCGGGCGCTCGCAAAGCCCTCGCCCGAAGCGCGTTCGGGGCTTTGCCGAAGCCAGCGCCGCTCGGCAAAGAAACGATTCCCGGTAGTGGTAGATCCAGAGGCGCCTCTTGTCGAGAGGAACATCGCCTAACACTTAAACATAAATAACGGCGGTAAATCCTGGAATAAATCTAGAAAAATCACGAGCACCCGTGTCAAATTGAGGACTTGAACACGGGTGGGAAGGTTCCACCAAGAGACCTAACCAACTAATCTATGATCGGTTCGCATAATACCATTTTTAAAACTTACACAATTACGGTTATATTGTACTCCCTCCATATCACAAAGTAGATGGGCTTTTAGGACAAATGACACGGTCTCCAAAGCACAACTTTGACTTCTTTTTTCTATAAAAATATTTATTGAAAAGTTATATATGTATATTTTTATGAAAGTAATTTTTGAAGACAAATCTATTGAAATGATTTTTCGTATTTCCAAACTCATCCATTTAAAAGTTATTCATGATTTATATTTCCAATGTTTAACCGAATCCTTTTCTAAAAACCCATCTATTTATGATATGGAGGGAGTATAAACAATAAATAAACAAAAAAAGTACCCTATATTTTTTTTCAATTAATAATAATATTTCAAATTATAAAAAAAAAATTAATATATTTGCTAGCTATTTAAAAAGCATCACAAGAGAAGGAAAAAATCATAATTACATTGCTAATTTAGCGTGACCATGATCGACGAAAGATCGAAAGAATATAGAAAGTACAAATATACAAAGCAAAAACTACACACGGTGATTGGATATGGTTAATTCTTTTTACCTTGAATCACTGTTTCCATGCCTGGCAACCGCGTCAGCACCCGGGCAGTCGAATTTGGTCGCCTGGCTCACGTTGCGCTGGTCCGGTCATCATTTGAGGGTTCCAACCAAACACGTAACAGTCTGACTCCAGGCAGCTGCAAGTCCAGGCAAAAGTAGGCCAGGGTCTCATCCAAACAAGCCCGCAACCTGTGCGCCCTCTTGGAGCAGGTGCACCTTTCGTCTTAGCTAGACTAGATTTCTCTTGGCGACTCACAGCTGATCAGAACTATACTGCAGCATCAGCTTATTACAGGGCGATGTTCTTCGGTTCATCCCCAATTTTTGGGCCAAACATTTATGGAAGGTTGCGGCGCCACCTCGTGTTCGCTTCTTCTTCTGACTCACCTTGCATGGTCGATGCTGGACTGGACATCGCAGGTTTTGCCATGGACTGCAACCGTCAAGCGACTGCATCATGTGCTAGGATGTTGCTTTAGCCGTGAGGTGTGGCGCATCATGATCACAAGGCTGCACCTCCAGGACTACATCACCATCACCGAGGAGCAAGCGATCCAGTGGTGGCTGTGCAACAGGAAGAGGATTCCCAAACCTTTTCGATGTGTTTTTTTTTTTAAAGGACCACAAAAAGCTTTGCTGCGATTTCTATTAGACGAATAAAAGAAAGGGCACGTGTCAGCCCAGTTTTTTTTGGAAACCGGGCCAGAAAAATCATACAATTGTGGAGGGTACCCTACTCTCCCTACACACCTAGGTACCATATCAACTCAACTCGCGCCACAAAGTAGCACCCACTCAACTCTTGGTCGAAAAGACCCAACTAGCAACTCAACACAAAACCAACAACTCGGATAGGAGGGAAATAAAACGTGTCACTTCGCTCGGTTGGATTGGGTCATCAACACGAACCTCCATCCACAACAACCATTTGGATTGGGACATCGACAACAAACCTACTCCACCACTAGCACAAAACCCCATGACACGGCAGCACAAACGAGCGAAACCAGGCCCTGCGCGCGAGACCTCCCGACCAAGTACATAACCCGCGGCGACACCTTCAAGAAGGTTACGGCGTCCGGCGCCGCCGTCGCCCGTCCACAAGGGCCGGGTTTTCACCCGTGGAGAGTGCGAGGGGGGCGATGCCCTCAACGGGGAGAAACGGCACCGCGGTATCGCCCGTCGCTAGGCTTTAAGCCCAAAGTACCCACAACACGGACCCGGCCCGCGATCTCGGTTCCCCATCGGACACTCGAGCCATCGTTGCCATACTGCGAAGCCACTGCAGGGGCGATCGGCCGCGCCCGGCTGAAGGGTCGAGATGGGAGACTAGAGGGGGGTGAATAGTCCTTCTAAAAACTAATTGCAAAGGCTAACCCGAATACAATTCGCGAATTAAACTTATCGGTCTAGCCAAGACTTCACCCCTCTAACTAAGACTCTAAATCACCTCACAAAAGATCCTACACAAGAAGAGTGAGGTGACAAGCCTAGCTTGAGCTCCTAATTAATTCTAATGCAAGGTCACACAAACTTAAGCACTAGTACTTCAAGCACGCGGGTGAGCTCCTACACAAATCTAGTAAGCGCAAGCACAAAGCTCCTAAGCTCACTAGATGCACAATGGACAAGGCAACACACGCCTAACCTAAAGGCTCAAATTACCTAGCTACACAAGCTAAGCAAAGTAACTAAACAAGCTACACAAGCTAGATAGTTACAACTACTCTACTCAAGCACAAGCACAATATATATGAATAAGAACAAAGCTTGTGACCAAGAGAGTGCAAAACCACCGCGAAATGTGGACACAAGATGACACCGGTGATTTTTTTTTACCGAGGTCTCGGGAAGCTTGCCAACTTCCCCTACTCCTCGTTGTGTCGACCGACACCTTGGTGGTTCCACGGTTTTGGCGAATCACCCGGTGATGATCCTCAAGCTTAATGGCGATTGCCAAATCCCGGGTGGGAGCTCGATCGAGACACTCACATAGTGTGAGTCCTCTAGCCAATCCCTCGGAGGGTACCGTGTGAACCCACACACAAGTGTGGTAGCTCAATGACACGCTCCACTAGAGTTGCTCTTCCACGATCCCCGCGAGGTGAGCACAAACCTCTCACAATCTCTTCTTCGGGAGCACCGCACAAGCTTCCTTGCGTGCTTCACAAAGTCTCTTGCCACCAAGCCGTCTAGGAGGTGGCAACCTCCAAGAAGAAACAAGCACACCGCTTGCAACACGATCACCTAGTGCCACCGCGATGCAATCTCTCAAAGCAACGCACTAGAACTCGATCTCTCACTCAATCGGATGAGCGATATCAAGCATATGTGAGTGGGAGGGCTCTCAAGCACTCTCATGCATGGACACAAAGTCCCCAAGGTGCTAAGCTCCAGCCATGGCCGGCCACCACCTCTATTTATAGCCACAAGCCAAAATAGAGCCGTTGGGGAGGAACATGCAATTCACGTAGGCGGCCGGACCGCGCCGACCCGGACTCATGCATGAGTCCGGCGATGAGTCCGGTCAGAACCGACAAAACCCAACCTTCCAAATTTAGAACCCCTATGCATGCGTCGGTCGAGGAAATCATGCGTCCGTCCACGAAGTCCGGTGCATGCGTCCGGTCACTCCCCAGCGACCACGAAAAAACATGCTCTCTGTTTCTTTGATCGGAACCACACACCGGTGCGTCCGGTCGATCCTGCATGCTTCGGTCGCGGGTCCGGTTACCGCGTCGGTCAGACCACTGCTCGGTAAAACGGCGATATCTCCTTCATCCGAACTCCGTTTTCGATGATCTTAGACTCTATGGAAAGCTTACTCAGAGGGCTACACAACCCATATGGTTACTTGATCCAACTCACAATGGATCAAAGCAGTATTCCACTCTAAGAGCAGTCCAAGTGTCCGAGAAACACCGAAACAATCACTGATGACTGGTGAGCAAACTAACCTTGTGGCGTGGAGCAAGACGACGCGGCTGCTGTGGAAGGCAGCTGGGACTCCACGTCCAGCTTCACAAGCACAAGGGAGGCGGCGCCCTCTGCGCCAAGAGCACCCGCGGCAGCAACCACCAGCAGCAGCAGCAGCCAGCCGCCATGGCAGCACGGCGCAGCCATGGCCATAGCTGCTAGTGTCTGTGAGTGTTGAGTGGAGCTGACCGGCTCGGCGAGCTGCACCTGTCACGTCCTGCCTGTTATCGTCTGCGTATTTATACAGGTTTCAGCCTTGAGAGATGATTCCATTCGCGTAGTGCAGCGTGGTAGCTGGTTGGTCTATTTTGGAGTGCTCCTACTGCTGGCTGCTGCAGTGTCCTCCTTCACTTTCAGTCAGGACTCAGGAGGACTGCCGGCTTGTGCAGGGCATAACGATCGATCGGTTTTTTCGAAGGCAGATTAGTACAACTTCTTTTATTTCCAAAGCAAGACAGATACAGTACAACAGAAACAAATTGATCGGCCGGCCTGTATGTGTTTTCAGTGTGCTGCCATCAGCTCATGCTCAGCAGGGTGAGAGAAGAGGCGGTTCAGGTATCTGTATCTCAATTTTGTTCGATCAGGTGGCAGCCGTGGACTCGTTGTCTCTGAAAGCTTTATTCAGTCTGTAATCCTTGGCAGATATGGCGTTCTGCATGCCTTTGTGGTAACTGTACAGATCGAGGAATAGAAGTACTGCAAGTCTGCAACCCTGCACGGCACAACGAAGAAACTAACAGGTTATAAATGGCCAACGAACAAAATGCTTGTGTGTTTTAAATTTAAATTTTAAAATGTCCACTTGGCCATGCATTTTATATCTTTCGAACCACTGACTGATGCTTCATTCTCCCATCACCTCGCTTTGTTTGAATGCAAACACGGCAAGTTGATTAAGCGTGCACATTAGCACGTAGTCCATGCACGTCCCTTTCGCGCAAGGACCTGCCGCGTCGTCATTTGGATAGGATAGACAGCACAAAGAACGAACTCGATGATGAGGTACATACATTATTTCTTTTTGTGTGTGAATTTTACAGACATTATTTCTGCCCATGCATGCATTTTGGAGCGAGCCTTATCCTGAAGTAGAAGTTTCATACTGGATAGTCCAATTCAATTTCCGTCCCTGCGTTCCCGCAAAAAGGTTGTGTAATTGTCGAGTAATGCTGTATAGGTTTCATACTGAAAACTTGTGCTGCAAGTGCGTGGATAAGCTATAGAACTGTCGGTTGTTTAGTTTGGATGTGCTGCCTGATTCTCCAGTTGTGCTCCTTGATTCTCCGGTGAAGTGTTTCTCTGAAAGTAATTCTATTTGATTCTTTATCATAAATTATGAAAATCAGGAGAAGCTACTTTTTTTCAGCTCTCAGCCTCTTATTTCATTTCAGAGAAACGCTTCACAAAAATCAACAGAGAATCACTTTTCGCTGAAAAATATGTTGGCTTCAGGAAGTGATTTCCCCTCAGAATCCGCTCCACAAAGCGCTCCCAAACGCACCATTACACGCCTCACTCTTACTTCTCTCCCCAATAAGTAATAATACAAAAACAATAAACAAGGATAATCGGAGTAAGTAAGAACGCGATATTATTCATGTTTAGGGAAAAGCTATAGAACACTGTCAGTTGTTAGTTTAGTTGTGGAGGGGTCCTCCTCTGGTTTGGGCTACACGCATTGCCTTCTTTCCCGAATCTGTAGCATCTTGTAAATACGGGAGCACACCCATGACGAGGCCACGAGAAGCGCAATGATAAAATTGTTGATTTGCATGATTGAATTTAGTGCACAGAGAAGATATGATCCTGTTTACATTCATTAGCCACTAATAGTTAGCTAGCTAATATAAAATAGCTCATAATTGATATTAGCTAACTATTTATTTCTATTAGCTAGCTGGTTTGACCTAAATAGTGAGATAATTGTTAGTTGGATATTAGCTAACAAAGTTGAATCAGTTTAGATCCAAACAAGCTAACTCCAAGCAAGTAGCAACTGACTATTAGTTCTGTGAATCAAAAAGATCTAAGAGTATATTGTGTATTTACCCAACAACAACAAAAAAGACAAAGGAAAAAAAAAAGAGCGCGAGAATGAGATGAGATATGTCCAGAGAGGCAAAGATATATTGTAAAAAAGTACTCCTCCATTTCAAAATATAAGTATTTGATCTTTTAAAAACTTATGTGTAATGGTCAAGGCCGTCTTCAGGGGGTGGTATGCCGCCCGGCTAAGCGGCGCCGTTTCGAGATGCTTCTTGCGGAGCAGCTTGACCTTTCCGCCTTAGACCTCAACACCGATGGCCTCGCTGAGGAAGTCGCCTAGCCATGCCTTCGGCGGGTCGCCTTGTCGCAAACTAGTCCTAATGTAATCCTGAAACTAAATTCAATTGTGCCTCCCACAAACTCTACTAACATTTTACTAGACTGAAAACTAACGCTACGTACTCTTGCAGAGACACCGTGATTGGCAGCATCGATGCCACTCATAGCAGCAGTAATGGAGATTGTACCACAGCTTAGCTGTGGAATGTAGACAATGAGAGTCTCCACGAGAGGTGGTTGCAGCCCCTACTTTTGCACCAAGCTTCTCAAAAGTGAACTCCTGCCGTTTGAAATTATATTATACTATTACCTAACCTGTGTTTTTCAGTAAGCTAAAGCATATTCCTGTCATCATAACAAAATCCTTCATATTGGGAGGGATATATGGTGTTGGTGTTGCCTTCTATGCAGGCTACATCTTTGGTTCTGCTGCTAATCAAATGTCTCTGATATTGTGTTCTCCTTTTCTAACAGCCTTCATGAATATTTGGCTCTTATCCTAAATTCAGGATTTCCTCCAAAACTTGGAACCATCTTCATTGGCATCATTCAGGTTGGAGATAAATTTCTTTTTGTCGTAAAAGTTAATGATTACAACACTTTCTTTGTAGCCATGATCATTTCAGCTTCCCATTACATTGTTTGGGGCACTACTCATGGATAGGATTGGAAGAAGAGTTCTCCTGATGATATAAATGCTGCAAAGCTGACCTAATTCATATACAAACAAAGACCGTTAGGTAGAATGCTTTGTGAGATCCTTTAGGTCATTGGGTTCCTTGCTTCCTTATGGACTGGACCTCCACAGGCATTGCACCTAAAGTATTGTTGTGCACATGCAGTTTTAGACTTCTTTTTACCTCTTTGGTAAAAAATAAGGTTTAGAAAAACAAACTTCTACTTCTCTGCAGTTTCTAATGAATATGTATAAAATATTTTTTCCTAATATTGACAATCAGGTAATTTACTAATTGTTCGCTTCCATATCTAATCAGCTACCTTTTACCGCCCTTTGCTCATGAATCTCGACGCCGCCTCCCCGGCCCCCTCCCTCCCCGACATCTCCCCATGCATCCACGCCGCCGGCGGCCCCTCCCCGCCATCTTCCCCACGCGGCCGCCACAGCCCACCGCCAACTCCTCTGCGTCGGCACAGCAACGCCGCCGCCGCGGCGCGTCGCCCCCTGCCCCCGTGCCCCTCCCCGCAAGGGTTTGCTGCTCGGCGCTGCACCCCCCACCCCGGCGCGTCTTCTATGCGGCCCCAGTGGTGGCTCCGCTCAGCGGCCAGCTTCAGCGGCACTCCGCATCGCCTCCTCTTATCCTCCGGCGGCGGCTCACCCTCCTGCGTACAAACGGCCAGACCACCCCGCCAACGTGAAATCTACAGGGTGCTCGGAGCCATCCATGGACTTGGACAACATCCGCCCATTTGCCGTCCTGTCTATGCGCTACCGCCACACCTTCTGACAAACCACTTCGGTAGCGGTGCTGAACACAAGGTGTCCTGTTAAATGCCACAACCAAGCTCCCAACCAATCTGTATCCAGTGACCATCTGATCCCTTTTCGGTGAGCCACAGTTATTGTTACTCGATGCATCATTCAGCTTTGGTCTCTCATGTGTTCTGAATTTTCATGTGTGCTCAATTTGTTTGCACATACTCTCAGGTCTGCATAAGAACAAATCAAAAAAGGGCACAGTTTGTAGACCGACAGATTGAGCACTTCCCCATAATCTTCTAAGGTCAGCAGCCTCTTTTCTTATCCATCAACATCTGTGTGTTCTCTCTTCTACACTTCAGATTCAAACAGTTATTATTTCTATGTTAATGGAAAAATTCCAACCTTCTAATTTTAGAGAAAGATGTTATTTGTTTCTGAAAAACACTCTCAAAACAACCCTTGCCTGCCAAGTGTTCAGTCTTATAGAACATAAATTAATTACAACAATCTGACCACCTCTCCTTAGTCCTTACATATTTTTTTTGTGATAAGAATAATCTTTATGCACTATACTGTCACACTCCACCGTAGTCTCCACTATCCTTAGAGTCAGAGTGTCCTTTCCATGTCCTGAGCCCTATTATTCATTCAAATCTGTAAGAATTTGTTAGGCTTACATATATATAATCTCCTGCACCCTTATATAGCTTTTTAAAAGTGCACACTTAAAATAGTATACATCTGTAAAATTTCCTATTGTGCTTTACGGAGCACGGAAACCATTTCTGTCTTAAGTATCATTTCTTTGTTCAACAACAAATCCATACCATGGAAATAGGCCACAGGCAACGACGTGTTCATCTCAACAATCCATACCAAGGTTCTGCATGAAACACTTTGCTATACGAAATTCCCTCATCCTTTTCGCCTTGCGGGCATAGGAGTGAACGAACTAAGTAAGGTTAGTTCACCTATCTCTGTTCTCCATACACTTTAACACAAAAAAAAGATTCCCGCTGCCACCACAAAAAAATAAAAACATTTTTACCTCCTAAGTAGTGATGGTCCAAATTTCGGTTGTACTACGTACATGTTTGCAATAGTGTATATTCAGTTACTGAGATCCGATAATACTCAATGTTCTTTACGCATCACTTATAGTCTACCATACTTTTGTTACCGCCTACGGATTTTCTCGAGCTTACACCCCGATTGCTTCCTTTAGTTCAAACCTAACTTATGAAAACACACTTACCATATTGGCAAATTTGGTTGTAGCAGATATGTGAAGACATTGACTACGCAATTCCAGATTTCCTCATAGTCAACGCACTGCAGTGCCAACCAGTAAGCAAAAATCCATATCACTAATTAAGTTTCCGTTTCCCATACGGTTCTTCAGTCTCCAAATGTATATCCTGCTACGTTTGCACCTATAACCCATTTACTTTTCCATTTGCCTCACAATTCCAGGTCCTTGATGTTTTATCTGTCATGATCACAAACAGTCTGATGGTATGATGATAATATGTTCAAAAACGGGTCCATTGGCAAGCCATATGTAATTAATTTTCCCAATCTTTTTACTCAATGTATAATCATATGATGTGCTACAGTCTCAAAAACCCATTTGAATGTTTCTCATGGTGCTTTTATACAAAAAACATTTGTTGTTCCTCTTAAATCGACCTACAAGTACTCAGGTCGCTTTCTAGCTTGATTTCGTAGCTGCTGTCCAGCTCTTTTTACCCCACATACTTTTGAATAAAGACAACCATTTTAATATATATTGTTTCCATTCCAGCCATCTTACATTCAATGAAATCCATTTTTATTTTTTCAAAAGAAAATAAAAGACTATTTCGATTCCTATATAACTCTTATGTATCAGAATATGAATTTTTCTTGTTGTTTTTCGTAAACAATCTTCTTGCTTACGATTAACATCTTCCTCGGAACCTTTCTCGAACGAATCACCTTTTCTGGGAAGATGGAACATTTTGGTGTAATGTACCCGGGTTTTTTCGAAAACCATATGGGTGTACATCACCATGTGCATGTGTGTTAGCATTTTCACAATCATTTTCAAAGGATTTTCTCTTGCTCTTACCACGCCACTCGATCCTAACACATCGCAAAAGTTAGATCGCCGAGTGGCACTAGATGACCGATATGCAAACAAGTTTGCCCTCTTGATAGTACGGCCATCTATCCTAAATCCGGTCATAAACTTCTCTAAACACCAATGACCGGCGAAATGAAATGCCCTATAGGTTATACCTTTGCCTTGCGCATTTCCATTCCGCTTCATCTTCAAGTGCCGATGCAACACATGCACCAACACGATCAAGAATGATATGATCCATTTCATATCATCACATGACCTTCTTGGTCCATCGATCTTGACCTCACTTGCTCTTCACCGTTATGCGTCGGTCCATCGGCGCCAAGTCCCTCGACTTGCCCCTCACACTTGCAACCACGGTCCATCAAGCCAAGCCTTGTCTTGATCTTCACCACCTCGGTCACATGACTCCATGTCATGTCACATATGCGATAAAGCTCCTTCATTGCACCATCACATGTGAACTAATCTCCTGTGTATAATCTCAATCATACATATTAGTTCACCTAATGTTGACACTCAATTACCAAAAACCACAAGGGACCTTTCAATCTCCCCCTTTTTGGTAATTGATGGCAACACTACAAAGATATGAAATTGAAGATTAATTCATACTTGGTAGTGGTAACTCCCCCTATATGTGTGTCCAATTGATTTGAATTCAAGGTTTGCACACATACATAAATATGAAATTTTGGGAGGGTTAACACTACAAAGTGATGCTAAGGTGTATAGGATAAACCTTTGAAGCGTGATACCAATCGGAGTTGCACATTTGAAGTTCATCCTTAGCATCATCCATGTAACTAGACATACACCAAAACTCAAGATACCATGTGAGATCAACATTATATGCTATGGCTCTTGATCCACGTGAAAAACTATATATGTCTAGCTACAACCTATGCATGCTAGTTATTATATCATCAATCAAGTTCTATGACTAGCATACACCACACAAGCATTGCATATAGAATTTAAAAACTTATGCAAGTGCAAGCAAGCACATGAATATGCACATATTAAATGCAATCAAACAAGTTCATGAGCTTGCTCCCCAACTTGTGTGCTTCTCTTTTGTCCAAGAATGTTGATCCTCTTCTAATCTTCAATCTTGCTCCCTCTTGTTCTATGTCTATATTCTCATCCCCTTTTGTCATATATCCAAAGACACATACATATCTTTGTCAATTTCTCCCCCTTTGTCATCAATTTCCATAAAGGGTATGCCTCTATTGATACAAAGGTTTTGACTAGGATAGATGGTTGATTGTTGAATCTTCATTTTTGATGGACACCACCATATGTTGGAAAGACACCACTTGTAACTACCACATGTGAAAGCTTTGAAGATCATCTTGAAATGTCACATGTTGGTCACTTGTAGCATACTTGACCTTGATCTTGAGGTGGGACACCTCCCCTATGTCAAAGCATATGTCAATCCATTGAACAATTTGAGCTTGTGGAACCACTATTGATACACTAAGTATCACTTGAGTGTGAGCAAGAATACCACGTGAATATGATATATCTTGCAATGTGATAGCCACTTGAAAAGATTTGTTAATTGTATCCAATTCTTGAACTATATTGTTTCCATGAGCTTCTTTCTCTTTGACTTGATCTAGATCACTTGCACAAATAATCTAACTTCGGTTTGAACCAATGACAAGCTTCTTCACACCTCATGCTAAGGGTTATCTTGACAATGTTGAGTTGAAGTACTTGAATGCTCATTCTCTAGATCAAATACTATGAGTTCACTTGCTCATGAAAATGTCATATGCTACCACTATATCATATAAAGCATAGAAGCAATAGTGGTACCATATAGGCATTAAAACATTTGATTTTCATGAATGATCACTATGTATGACTATATGCACTAGCAAGTCCTTAGCAAATTATGAATGCATATGTCAAACAATTTCACCTTGCTATGTTGGAGTAGAGGATAGTCATTAGATTCCAATTTAGCTCTCCAACTAGCATCATGAAGTCCAATTCAATAGCTTGGTGAAGACAAAATATACCAATATGAATTCCATGCTTCACCCATATGAATAGAAAACCACTAATGATCAAGTGCACTATCTTGTTGTGGTTGGCTTGCTTTCTTTTGATCTTTGCTTGCATGAGAGAAAATTATTTGAATATTGCATGAAACATCTCTTTATTTGGGTGTTGCTTGCTTTCTTCTATTGATCAACCCTTTTGATTTCTTCAACTAAGCATCTCCAATAATTCCTAGATTCTCACTTCCATGTTAGCCATCCAAGCCAATTAACGGTATACCTACTCAAGGCAGCATGCCCCCAAAGGGAGAAGTGACCTCTTTTCAAGAAACATTCTTGATACTCACTTGAATTGACTTTGGTTGATTGATCCAAAAGATGGACTTGATATAATAAATAGACTTGATTCTTCTTTAAGTCCTTTTCTTTCTACCAAAGATATCCAATGATCAATTGAACTCATTTCTTGCTCTCCATCTTGAGTTTGGTCTTGATCTTCAACTAGAGTACTAGATGTGTACAAGGTACACTCCCCAAAATCAATGACCTTTGTACTCATTGCTTGTCATGCTTCTAACTCAATTCAAAACCAAACTTAGGTGCCTCAAACACTTATAAACAAGATTCCAACTTGAGGACCTTTCAATCAAAGTGACTCTTGATCAATCCAATAATCGTCACTTTTCTCTGGCAGATTTTGTACATCTCAAAGAATAAACCATAACTCTCAATGTACTTGTTGAAATGCCACGAAATTTGGTGGAGATGTGCAACACTAAGTCATCTAGCAGCCACAAAAATTTAAGCTTCATACTCCTTATGGATTGCTACCAGATTTCACACCTTTCCACACTGCCACATGCTGAAAACTGCTGCAACATAGCTGACAAGTTCTACTCCAAAACCGAAGTATCCCTTGTTCAATCAACGTGAATTTTTCACAGCATTTTGTACCATAAGTATAGAGCATGCATATAAAATTTCAAGCCATTCCAATAAGATTTGATCATCCAAATATGGCTAAGATCACAGCTCACTCAGATTTTACAATAGTGGACAGATTTGAGCAATTGAGCTATCCTTCAACAATTTGAATCAAACTTGATGGTAACTTGTTTGAATACTTTCACAAGACATGTATCAATTGAAATCACATACTAAAGGTCATCTCATGATCATATCCATTCAAACCAACTCAAATTTGACTACTAAGCATTTAATCCATTCCAACATCTCATAGCAAGCAACATATACATATATATCCAATTCAATCAACTCATATGCACCCAAACATGTGTGATCAACTAGAAGTATACCTTTGTAGCTCATGATCATCCAATAGCAAGCTTCAACTTCAAATTATTTGTAAGCCTTCAAATATTCCAACAAATCACCACAACTAGGATCATTGCACTTGTATGTTGTAGCACTTGGACTTCACTTGTCATGACTTGGTATTGGGATATAATTACACTAGGCTTCATTACTTGACTCAATCAAATGATGTACAATGTGAACTCAATTGAATCAAGCCTCCAATGCCTTGGTACCTACACACAATCATCCACTTTTTGATGGTACCCAAACTTGTTTGGGTCCTCTCAAGTTAGGTGCAACATACTTTGGCAATGCCTTAGTATGAGTAGCGGGATGTTTTGTAATAGTAACCGAGGAGGTACCATTGTCATCCTTTCTAAGCACAATATCATCATCAATTGAAATTGGCTTAGAATCATTACCTAGGGGACATGAATGAGCCATGTGTCCCCTTTCCCGGCATAAGTAGCATCTTCTCTTTTGTTGAGCCTTCTCTTTCTTGCTCATTTGATGCTTCTCATTGCCTTGCTTCAATTTGTTTGCTTGAGCCTTCTTCTCAAGCTTGTTTGGACAACCCAAAGCTAGGTGGCCCAATGTATCACACTTATGGCACTTGATGTGAGCCAAATCTCTTTTCCCAAATTGATTCTTACTCATCATCTTGGCATCTTGGATATGAGTTGGATGCCTTGCATAAACTCTTCCACCCCCTTCTTGTTTTCTTCTTGATCTTCAAGTCATCAACTTTAGCTTCATGGTTGATCTTGACTTGATCTTGGGGCTTCGGTTGAAGCTTCTCTTGTTGCTTTAACTTGAGCTTTTCTTTGTTTGGGCAAGCCTTAGCAAGATGTCCATTTTCATGGCATTGATAGCACATGAAATGAGATAGCTTCTCCTTTTCTTGCTTCTTGACCATCTTTGCTATTTTCCTCCCACTTTTGGTCATCTTCTTCTTGATGAACCCAAGACCACTCTTATCGTGTAGGCTTCTTGGATTCTTCACTATTTGCTCGAAGAGGACCTTGGAGTTGTAGCACCTCTCTAACTTGTTGCTCAAGTTCTTCACTTTCTTTTTGAGCTCATCATTCTCCTTCAAAATGTTAGTCTCACAAGACATAGAAGAAGAGCAAGCATCTAAATATGAAGAACATGGCATAGCCAGTAAATCATCACAAGAGGTGGATACATGCTTCTTGCCTACGTCATAAGGGTTAGCATAAATATGTGATTGATCAATTGACCCAAGTGATGAGCTCTCACTAGTTTTAGATTTCTCATTTGAAAACTTCTTAGTGAGAAAAGCATGGTCTTGTACCAAGTTATCATGAGTAACACTAAGTTCCTCATGAGCCAATTTTAGCACCTCATGTGAACAAGTAGTGACATAAAGTAGATGCTCTTGTTGTTCACATGTGTTCTTTAAAAAAAAGTTTTCATTTTCCAAGATCATTGTTTTAGCTTTCTCTTTTTCTAAAGACGTAGTCATGCCAGCGAGTCTACTAACAAGCTCATCATAAGAATCAACATGATCAATCACATTGTAATTTGATACCTTGGTGTCACCTTGTGACATGAGACAATATGTTGATGTAGTGGATGAACTTGGAGTACCATCATCAACCAAGCATGAACCATCAACATTGCCACCAAGTGTGCTTGAGGTAGAATCATCACTTGCATCACTTGAGGCATCTTCATCAACCTTGTCAAGTGAACTTGAGGTAGTTCGATCATCATCTTTACTTGACCATGAGGTGGAGCAATGTTCCTCATCATCCTCATGAATCACAACCTTTGGCGCCTCATCCTCCTTGTACTTGCCATCGTCCCATGTGGAGGCATCGCCATAGGTGTGCTTGATGTCCTCCCACAATACATGTGCGGACACCCTAGTGTTCACCTCCTCAAACACATCAAAACTCAAAGAATTGATTAGATACAAGAAAGCTCTTGAATCAAGTTCAAAAAGATCCTTTTGAGCTTTGGTGAGATTCTTATGGTCCATCATGAAGGTGAGACCACTTGTGACAACCCACCACACTTTAGTTCCCATGGCACGAAAATGATCAAGCATATGGTGTTTCCACCGTGCAAAGTGTGTGCCATCAAAAATGTGTGTGTCACTCAAACAAGCATCACTAAACCCTCTAGTTTCCATCCTCTCGGGCCGGTTAAGACCACTAAATGAGAGACCTAACTCGATACCACGTGAAGGGTCGAGATGGGGACTAGAGGGGGGGGTGAATAGTCCCTTCTAAAAACTAATTGCAAAGGCTAACCGAATACAATTGCGGAATTAAACTTATCGGTCTAGCCAAGACTTCACCCCTCTAACTAAGACTCTAAATCACCTCACAAAAGATCCTACACAAGAAGAGTGAGGTGACAAGCCTAGCTTGAGCTCCTAATTAATTCTAATGCAAGGTCACACAAACCTAAGCACTAGTACTTCAAGCACGGGTGAGCTCCTACACAAATCTAGTAAGCGCAAGCACAAAGCTCCTAAGCTCACTAGATGCACAATGGACAAGGCAACACACGCCTAACCCAAAGGCTCAAATTACCTAGCTACACAAGCTAAGCAAAGTAACTAAACAAGCTACACAGGCTAGATAGTTACAACTACTCTACTCAAGCACAAGCACAATATATATGAATGTAAGAACAAAGCTTGTGATCAAGAGAGTGCAAACCACCGCTAAGTGTGGACACAAGATGACACCGGTGATTTTTTTCGAGGTCTCGGGAAGCTTGCCAACTTCCCCTACTCCTCGTTGTGTCGACCGACACCTTGGTGGTTCCACGGTTTGGCGAATCACCCAATGATGATCCTCAAGCTTAATGGCCAAACCAAATCCCAAGGTGGGAGCTCGACGAGACACTCACACGCAGTGAGTCCTCTAGCCAATCCCTCGAAGGGTACCGTGTGAACCCACACACAAGTGTGGTAGCTCAATGACACGCTCCACTAGAGTTGCTCTTCACGATCCCCGCGAGGTGAGCACAAACCTCTCACAATCTCTTCTTCTGAGCACCGCACAAGCTTCCTTTAAGCTTCACGAAGTCTCTTGCCACCAAACCGTCTAGGAGGTGGCAACCTCCAAGAGAAACAAGCACACCGGCTTGCAGCACGATCACCTAGTGCCACACGATGCAATCTCTCAAAGCAACGCACTAGAACTCGATCTCTCACTCAATCGGATGAACGATATCAAGCATATATGAGTGGGAGGGCTCTCAAGCACTCTCATGCATGGACACAAAGTCCCCAAGGTGCTAAGCTCCAGCCATGGCCGGCCACCACCTCTATTTATAGCCACAAGCCAAAATAGAGCCGTTGGGGAGGAACATGCAATTCAGTGGGCCGATCCGGGGCCTTGCCGGCCGGACTCATGCATGAGTCCGGGCCGATGAGTCCTGGTCGAACCGACAAAACCCAACCTTCCAAATTTAGAACCCCTATGCATGCGTCCCGTCAGAAATCATGCGTCCCGGTCACGAAGTCCGGTGCATGCGTCCGTCACTCCCCGAGAACGACCACGAAAAACATGCTCTTTGTTTCTTTGATCGGAACCACACACCGCATGCGTCCGGCCGATCCCCGCATGCTTCCGGTCGCGGGTCCGGTCACCGCGTCCCGTCAGACCACCGCCGGTAAAACGGCGATATCTCCTTCATCGAACTCCGTTTTCGATGATCTTGGATTCTATGGAAAGCTTACTCAGAGGGCTACACAACCCACATGGTTACTTGATCCTCACAATGGATCAAAGCAGTATTCCACTCTAAGAGCAGTCCAAGTGTCCGAGAAACACCGAAACAACTTCTTCTTTTGCAAATGTGCCAACACCACCAAGTGTACATCACCATGTGCATGTGTGTTAGCATTTTCACAATCATTTTCAAAGGATTTTCTCTTGCTCTTACCACGCCACTCGATCCTAACACATCGCAAAAGTTAGATCGCTCAAGTGGCACTAGATGACCGATATGCAAACAAGTTTGCCCCTCTTGATAGTACGGCCATCTATCCTAAATCCGTCATAAACTTCTCTAAACACCAATGACCGCGAAATGAAATGCCCTATAGGTTATACCTTTGCCTTGCGCATTTCCATTCCGCTCCATCTTCAAGTGCCGATGCAACACATGCACCAACACGATCAAGAATGATATGATCCATTTCATATCATCACATGACCTTCTTGGTCCATCGATCTTGACCTCACTTGCTCTTCACCGCTAAGAGCGTCGGTCCATCGGGCGCCAAGTCCCTCGACTTGCCCTTCACACTTGCAACCGGTCCATCAAGCCAAGCCTTGTCTTGATCTTCACCACCTCGGTCACATGACTCCATGTCATGTCACATATGCGATAAAGCTCCTTCATTGCACCATCACATGTGAACTAATCTCCGTGTATAATCTCAATCACACATATTAGTTCACCTAATGTTGACACTCAATTACCAAAACCACAAAGGGACCTTTCACCGGCCACACACCAAGAGCCGCAAAATCTATGCCAAAGACACTCCAAGCGAGGCAACATCACAGATCCGACCTCCCACCGCATGTCCACCAAGCACCACCCACCGCCACGCACAATCACCGGCGGAAGGTACCGGACACGGAGCATTCCGCACCGGTGCCCCCAAAAACGTCGAAGCCTCCATCTTCACACAGAACCGCCCACGATGGCAATCAAGGCCAAGGGGAGGGGGAGGACGGCATAGACGGGGACCGCCCCCCTCCCAAAAGCCAGCAATAGCCCCAACCACTACCACCGAAAGTGACCACCGTCAAGGAGAAGGAGGGGGCAAACGAAGAGGGGGGAACCCCGCCGCTACCCCCATAGACACCGCCGAGCTCCGTAGAGTAGGGCGGCCTCCACCATATGACCGCACCCCGCAAAGAAGACCACCATGGTACCACCATGCTAGTTGAACCGGCATGGCCGTCCACGCCACCGCGGCATCACCGGCGCTAGCCACACCACCGCCGCCGAGGGGGAGACGTCAAAGCAAACATCGACCAAAGTGCAAGGCGAGTGACTACATCCAAACGAGCCCGCAGAGTGGCGGCATGGGGCGCCGCGTCGCCATGGACAGCACCCCCGCCTCCGTCTCCACTCCGAGGCGCCCATGCCACCCCCTCCACCACCAACCGCATCCGCCACCAACACCTCCCACCACCGCAGCCCGACCACGCCTAGCCGTCCTCACGCGCGGTTGCTACAACCAACGCCGCCATTGCAGCCCACCGTGGGTCGCAGAACCACCACGCCACGGCGGCAAAGACCACCACACCACGACGCCAATCGAGCCGACGACGGGATTGAAGATCTCTAGTTTGGTTTTGGCTAATTAGTGACACCTAAGGGCTAATCTCTCGATGCTAAGTGTTTGATTAGATTGGAGATTGGTCGTGCGGGAGTTGGAGCATGGTGATCATGGATGAGGGATCGAGGTGATCCAAAAAGATGATCAAGCATCCAACTTGGAGGATTTGGAGATCAAATGAACCCCAAGGCAAAGGTATAACCATAGGGCTTTTGATTTCACACTCAAGACACCATAGAGGGTGTGAGTGTTTATAGGATCGATAAGCCGTACTATTAAGAGGGGAAACTTATCGTACACATCGGTCCTCATGTGCCTTTAGGGTCAAAATTCATATGCATGCATTCTAACCTAAAGAGCTAACTCCGCACTTGACGAAAATGTTTTCAAAATGCTAACACATAGTGTCGAGGTGTTCTTCGACGTGTCGGCAACAAGAATCAAGTGACGGAAGTCGATTTGGAGCAAAGGCGAAGGAACGCAACACAACGACGGATTTTCGCAGCTCGGTCCAAGGATCGGACTCCTTGGCCCGGAAGCGAGAAAAAAGTGGGTGCGTCCGGCCGAGAGCTTGTTTTTCCGGGTCCCGGCCGAAGCCGGCCGGACGCGACCGACCGGATGCTTCCGGTGCTGATCGGAAGCACCGAATCGGACGCGACGACGGACGCACTCGACAGGGCGGTCGGCGGGTCGGTTGTCAGTGTCGGTTGTGACCGGACCCACCGATTGGACTCATTGGTGAGTCCGGTCGAAGGCGTCCGGTCAGGGCTCTGGCGTGGCTTTCTCCCCAACGGCCACATTTCGTGGTGTGGCCTATTTATACCCCTTTGCCGGCCATTGCTCTTTCTCTTGGTCATTTGAATCATTCCTAACACCCTAGAGCTGAGCAACAACACTCCCTCTCCCTCATTCTTGCTTGTGAGCTTCATTCTTGAGAGAAGAGGTGATCCAAGTGCATTTGCATGGAGTTCTTGCATCTAGAGGCACTTGGGGATTGTTGTGAGCCGGTTGGTTTCTTGTTTCTCTTGGAGACACCGCTCCTAGCCGGCTTGGTGATTTGGTGGAGGCGTTGGCAAGAGTTGGAGATTGTTCTTGGCCACTTCCGGGCGAAATTGTGAGAGGATCACGCACTCCTCGTCAGGAAGACAAAGTGCAAGGAATACATTGCTCGTGCTTTGGGTACCTCACTTGTGAGTGGTGTGTTGAGGCTAGCAAGTGCACCGCCTAGCTCAAACACCATCCTTGTGTTGGCCGGCACAACCGAGACTAGCTTGTCGGTGTACAAGTGAACTTCGGGTCAACACATCGACGTGTCTCTTGTCTTGGTGATTGGTTCATCGTCTCATTGTGTTGATTGGTTCATCCTCTTCCCGGTGATTGGTTCATAGCCTCTACACGTTGGTATATCGCTCTCTCACTTGCATTTACATTCCTAGTTTATATTGTGTAGAGAGCTAGCCTTGCTTTGTGTAGTTGTTCTTGCTAGCATAAGGATCTTACTAGGATTGCTCACTAGATAGAGTAGTGACATAGCCCTTGATTGATATAGAGATCATAGCATATTGTTAGAATTGTCACTAGAGGCTTGCAAGACGATAGAGCTAGTGCAAACCGCGATTACGTCATTTGTTATACTAACCGGTTTGTTAATTGAGCTTGTAGAAAATTTTTATAGGCTATTCACCCCCCTCTAGCCATCTAGGACCTTTCACGGACGCCACCACATCGCCGGCTGCCAGCGCCTGCCTCCCGACGAAGAGGAGACGCTGCAGCAAGCACACCCCCACCGAAGAACTCCGCGCCGGTCGCTCCACCTATCACACCAGCCTCCCGACTCCACCTCCTCTCCACGCAGATCCGGTGTCGGCCTCGCCGGATCTGGCTAGAGGGGCACCGCATCCGCCGTCTAGGGCCACCGTCGACGCCATGGCCGAGGGACTCCATGGCTGCACGGTTCGAGTCCCCCGCCGGGGCGGGACACCATGGCTGCGGCCGGGCAGGAGACCCGCCGCCACCGTCCTAGGTGCCGACGCGCCCTCCGGCCGACCCCTCCGGTGGCGGCGAGGGCCGGGGCGGAGGTGATTTGTGGCGGCGGCGGTGGGGTGGATCGCCCGAGGCACCGAGCGGGGCGAAGTGAGCGGGATGCATTTTTTGCCGTTTGGATGTGGTTTCGACTAGTTGTTTTGCTCACTTTGGATGGTTGCTATTGAAAGAGCGAAATGCAAAGACGTTCAACAAGGTGGTGTCGTCTCGCTGCTCAGCTAGCGTGATGCCATTCAGGGGCGAGGTTGCGGGCATCAAGCATCTAGGGGCGCTCCTGGGCGGGTTTTGAGCTTGACGCTCTCGGGCTCGGTGTTGGTAACCAGGTTGCTACCATGCGTCCCAGTATTGTTGCAAAACTCTTTTCTACTTAATGAAAAACACGCTGCGGTCTGCTCTTAAAAAAAAAAAAAAATCTTATCCGTGACGGTACATTACCATTAACTTGACCCAAAACAACAGTCTTATCCTCGACGGTGCGGTACCGTTGACTTAACCCAAAATAATAGTCAAGTCTCCCTTTCTCCCTTCTTTGTATTTGTAGTTGTAGGAGTATTCCCCATTTCTCGAACTAGGCTGAGAATAAGCTCTGGCTACTCTGCCATTCAGCTTTCTTCATCTGCTACTTTAGACCACAAACCACAATAATGCCACTTCTTCCAACCTTATTATAAACATAAGCATCTAGCCATCTTTGGAGGACCGCTCGGTGGGCTGGAACCAAAGCAAAGATCAGAGCTACTTAAGTACATTAGCAGGCTCCTAGGCAAGGTAAAATCTTGCATGAATATTTGAGTACCTTCATCCTCTCTTTTCCAATCTCGATTCATGTTCTTCAAACTAACTTTGACAGCATCCGGCAGGATACTCCTATAGTTGTTTTTTTTATCATGCCTAGGCACGTCGTTTTTCATTAAATAGAAAAAATAACCACGGTAATCATGAGATTACCGAAACCCCTACCACTAAAGCTCGCACGTGATTGTAATTACATAAAGACTATTCGGTGCTACGAAAGGAACTAGAACACATAAAATTCAAGATCCATGGCTGCTGGGTCGAAGCCCCGTTCAAAAAGATCTACAGGCCTGCTGCTTCTTTTGCCGACATGTGATGAAAGACAACCTTGAACTTGCTTTCGACCAACGAGCCGGCATCCTCCTCCTCAACGGCAAATGTCCAGCTTCCTCATGATTATATAGCTGCTAAAACCCTGAAATTTCCGTATGTGCAGAAACTAGGCGGAACCGAATCGTAGGTGCTAATTTGATCAGCTCCATGGCAGATACAGTGGACTATGAAGCGGTAAGTGTTCATCCTATCGGAAGTAAGATCTCACTCTCACATGATGCCATGTCGGTTCTGTATTCCAAGTCTTCAGCTTGCACTTGTTAAATGCTCTCTTCTCAGTTCATCTCCAACACTTTTGTAAATTTGGTTTCTCAAATATTGTTGTTTGCCAACTTCCAAAATAATATGTGGAGAAAAAAAAATCTCTAAAAGTTTGTCATAATTGACTTAGCAAAATCATGAATTAGAATCACGAGCCTTTATTTTCTACGGGATTTTTTATGTTACCGCGCGAAACCCTTCGGCGCCTCACGCCAGAAAGCCGCCGCCGCCTGCTTCATCACTTCGTCGTTCGCCGGAGTTCAGAATTATCCATGTGTTTGACCATGCAGCAGCTGCAAGTAGTACGCCGGCAGGAGCAGCAGGCAATCTTGTACGTCACATCGGCGGGAGCAGCAGGCAATCTTGTACGTCACATCGGCGGGAGCAGCAGTAACCGGCAGGAGCAGTCGGTCAGTCCCACCACGTCAGCCAACAACATGCACGCCGGCAGAAGCAGGAAATCCTCTGTCACATCAGTGCAGTCTTCTCTGTCACATCAGTGCAGGATGCGCCATGGAACACAAGCGCGCAAATATACGAGTCCACCGGCGCTATTTGGGAAATGGGTAAAACATGACGAGTGAGATGTCGACCTGTTTTTATCATTTTTTCTAAGAAAACAAAGATGAGGGAACCAATTTGACAGACTATTAGAGATGCTCGTGGTTGGTGACTAGGGCCTCTTCATGCCAAAATAGTAATAAAAAACATCCTATGTTCATCAACTTTTTTTTTTTAAAAAATATATATAAATATTTATGATTCCAAATAAAAAACATCCTATGCTCGCCAATTTTTTTTTAACTAGTCCATCACGGGATAGAATTTCATATAAGATATAAGCACTAGTTATTGTTTAATATCTCTAGGTAATAAGATTGCTCGTGTTAAATTATGTATTTTTTCTCTTTGTTTATTTTCTAACACAATAGATATTTGGTATTGTCCATCTTTTTTGTTGATAAACTTATCAATCACTCATGTATTTCCTTTTCATCTATATCATTTGATATCATGAGAATCTAAATTTTGATTTTGAATTATTAGTCTTTTTTATTGCTACACAAGAAATTTACATCATACACACTACATTGTAAATAGACACTTTAAACATACACTACGTTGCTTAAGATCGGTTTTGAGCTTGATGGAAAATCTAGGATTGCTAGCAATGCTAACCTCAAGAGGATATTAATATTTTAGATTTTTAGTGACTATTTGCACCTAAGAAATCTAAAAGAACGGGAAGATATAGCCACTTATAGTAGGCACTATCCTACCCACTTGTCAAGATATTTGAATTTTGTTTCCAAAGAGTTATTTATACAATAATGGTTATAATAGGGTACTTAAACTATTACGTAGGTACCACATAGGTACTCAAACTAAAAAACATAACAATCGGTACTCAAACTATCTAGACGTAACAGCTAGGTACTCAAACTATATATGTAACATCGAGGTACTCAAACTATCTCTATCTCATGCTTTGGTACCCGCTTTTTTTCTTTGGGAAACTATAATATGCATGGATAAAGATGATTTAAAGTTTTTCTCTCTTGGTTTAACACGATATGGTTCAAGCTTATCTCTTTCTAAGAAAAGGTTGTGATACTTCTTTCTTCTTACAAATAGTACGTCAACGTCAAGCAGCACTAGCAGCCGCCTTTTTTTTTAAAAAAAAAAACAGCAGCACGGTGTTCACAAATACGAATTTATGTAATAAAGAAAGAGGGAGTTATATTTCTAGATTATATTATTTTTATTGCCGCTTATACTACTGCATATTTGAGCACCAACAATTTTATGGCAACTAAAAAAAAAAAATTTTTCGATGAAGAAATCAGTCCCAAAAACAAATCGCATCTTAAAAATTTTAATCATCTATCCATCCATATTATAGTTTCCTCGGTAAAAAAAGCAGTACCACAAAGATGGGACATAAATAGTTTGAGTACCTGGGTCGTTACATATATAGTTTGAGTACCCGACTTATTACGTATAAATAAATTTGAGTACTTGTCTGCATTTATGTTTTTGAGTTTGAGTATCCATCTGTTACCCCACAACATAGTTTAAGAACCATGAGTGCATTTTACTCTTAATAAAAATATTTCTAATGTTTTAGTTAAAGTATCTAATCGAAAGTATAAAAAAAAAGTATAAATTATATGTCATAGTTAGTATTATTATTGTAGGATATATTTTTCATGTTTGCTAAAATATAACACATTTGTTTATTCCTCATGTATACATGCACATGTATTTGACCTGCATGAAGTCATAATACGTATGTTTCCATTAATCAAATTTAGCACAATAAGTATGTTTCTTATAGTAATGTTAGAAGTGACAATTTAGATGTAAATTTAAGGGGTTACATATATGAATCCAATAAAGATTCAAGGGTTACTTTATGTTGGCGTTCATAGATGTGTGTAATTATTTAGAAAATAGCCTAGGTCCTAATGCTATCATAGATGTGTTGATTATAGTCTAAATTTCATACTTTTGTTAGAATTTCTAGAGTAACATTTTTCTAGTGGGACATATAAGGAGTAACATGGAGGCTTCATTGGGACCTCTGTTTAGAATTTACGGGATTATATATTTTTTAGCTCAATATTAAATAGTGGAAATATACTCCATGTGTCATCCTGAATCTATACTTTAAATTTAACTTTTAATTTATATGGCATTCTTTTTTTATCCACTTGTTAAGTTGAAGTTCTAATTCCTATTATATATTTATTTGCGATTTTTTTAACTTCTATTTTTGCTAAAAAAAAATTATGGGTCCTATGTTAGTCTCTGATCCTAACAATTCTATAAATAGACGTTTTAGCTTGCGCCATAACACTATCACATAATTTTATTTGTAATAGAATTGCTTAATACAATATGACATGCTTAAAATTGAATTACCAATATTTTGTTGCAAATAAATTGAAATACCAATATTGATAAGACAATATATTTTAACCAAATTTATAAAGTTCTTTTAGAAAATCAACCGTGGAGTTTTGATATTAATATAACTAAAAAGTTAGTTATCACTGCCATTGCTATGTTGTTTGTGAAGGGAACATTTTTACACACTTGATAAATTATTTAAATTCGTTGATACTAAGTTTTTTATGCCTATTTTTGTATTTATGTAGAGTTGAGACATATTTTTGTATTTTTGTTCAGTTTTAGGATGGTCATGGTGAGCAATTTAGATACAAAATAAGTGTATTTATTTATATTTTACATCATAATTGCGTATATTGGTAACTTGAATGCAACCATAGGTATAAATTATATATATATATATATATATATATATATGGAAGAGTATAGTCTGTAGCTAGCTACAAAACGCCATATTCTGTAGCTGGACCGACTCACCGCACCGCTGACAAAAAACACGACCGCACCACAGTCGTTTACTGCATGCATGGTGGAACTTCCTCGTGTACGGTAATTAATGAGAGCCGCATCATCAGCGCGTACGTACAGGCTGGATACATGCAAGCAATTCATGCATGCATGCATATTTACGAGAATAGATAGATTTATTTATTTATTGTCCAGGCGCATGCAAATATTCTTGTTACGATAACACAATCTTGTCCGCAAAAAATAGTAAAAGAATAGTATATTATAGTAAATCAAAAAATAGTAAAAGAATATATTATAGTAAATAGGGATGTGTTACGAGGATACTATACATATGTAACTTACGAGAATCCTGGATATGATATTTACATTGGATAGTTACTAATTTACTATAAAATATTTACAGAGAATCTACATTAAAGGTTACGAGAATCAGCTCTAAGTATTTTTTACAAGAATCTACATTAAACAATATTTACGAGAATCCATTTAAGTATTTATGAGAATTTGCAATAAGAAATATTTACAAGAATATGCAACAAGGGATATTTTTTAAAAAATGTATTACGCTAATCCAACTTAATTTAAATAAATAATACTCCCTCCATCCCAAATTATAAGTCGTTTGACTTTTTTTTTTTGGCTCCAAAGTTTGACCATTAGGTCTTATTCAAAAAAAATTGCATAAATATTATCAAATTCAAGTCATTCTTTAAAAACTTATATTAATAAAGAAAGTCACGGCAAAAAAGTGATATTTTGCACAAATTTTTTGAATAAGGCGAAGTAGTCAAAACTTGTTGTCAAAAAAAGTCAAACGACTTATAATTTGGGATGGAGGGAAACACAAAGCAACAGAACAAGTACATTGTAAAATACTCGACAAACTACAACAAGCTATCCCTACACATTGTGAAATTACATATGTCTCAAAGATAACCAAACATTGCATGATCTGAATTTCGTTGCTTTTCTTCCACATTCTCTGTCTAGTAGTACTCCAACACGTGCATCCCACTTAGTGCCTGACTGGTGATCCAAAACTGAGTTTTTTTTTTTGGTGCTATGTAAAGTAACCAGCTACTCTCGAGGAACCTCATTGCCTGAAATCATAAAAAAACATGAACTATATATCGTTTAACTATTATGATGGCTTAATAAGAATAAATATTTTATTTCGATTTGTTGTGAGTAACAAGTTACTATTACCGTAATGAGAGAGGCATATTTACCATAAAATTTTTACAATAATTGAAAAAGGCCCTATTCGGTCGTGGTTTTGGGTTGCCGTAATTCAGTGTCAGCCTGTTTAAGTAACCATTACCATAGTACTGAGACAAATTATTAATAAATAATGGAGTGATGCGGAATCTTGCTTTAGTTGATCACTCAGACATAAAAATTTTGACCAGAACCATATTGCAATAGAATTTGTATTCTGGGAAATTCTAGGGGATCTGAAACTAACCTGAATACTAGGGATCTCAAACTAACCTGAGCGTGCACATCGTACGCGGATCATGGTGCCCAACGGAGGTTAGTATAGGTGAACGGATGACTTCACCTTGCTCATGCTCGTAGAGGATGCCAGCCGGAGAATGGCAAACCTGTTGCTGATTTGAACGCAGAACCGTCGCAGTCAGATCCGAGATAATGACCACGAGCACTGGAATCCTGCCCCGTGCGCTCACACCGCAGCATCCGCCTCCGTCACAGCGAGGAGTCCCTTCACCGACAAACGCCGCGTACGCGAGATGCAGGACGTACGCAACGCGCCGGCGCTCGGGAAACGAGATGGACCTCAGTCGGGACGCTGCCCGCTGCTCGCGTGGAGGCAGGCTGTGCTGCCGCCGGGGTCCCGCTACCACGCGAAGCGAGATGCCGTTGGTGCCGCTGCCCGTCGGGGAAGGAAGGACACCACCACCGGACGAGCGTGACCGTGCGCTGGGTACGATCTGCAAGGAGACCGTGCGTGCAGAGGATGATTAGCGCCGACGCCGGACTGCATCCATCCGAGCGCGAGGCCGCGAGGGCGCACCGTGGAGCGGGGAAGGAGCAGCTGCAACTGCCGGTGGGAACCGCGTCGCCGGCGTCGCCGTAGGCGAAGCAGCCGAGGCCCACCGCTAAGATGGGGAGCGCCGCTGCTAGCGTTGCCGTCGAGGGCAGTGCTGAGGAATCGCGGTTTTCAGAAAGTTGGGGGCGGCGAATGGAGCAATAGGAACCAACGTGATTAGCGGGTGCGGTATATATCCAATCCAAATTAATTTTAAAATAAATGGCTACATTTATGACCCTAGCGTTCGGCTTGACAACGAAGCAAACCCAGGTGGTCTGGTTGATCGGATGATTTGGTCCAGCTACAGAATATAATATTTTGTAGCCAGCTACGGTGTAATAGTTCTATATATATATATATATATATATATATATATATATATATATATATATATATAAAAGTTATATTTTGTAATGACAAATGTGTATAATTTAGATACAAAGTTAGGCATTTATTTTGAATAACTTTATAACCAGGAATGGGGTAATTTAGATGCAGTGGATTATTTTGATTTATTTTTCAGAACTACAGATGTGAGTAGTTAGATGCACATTGGAGGTTTTACTCTATGCATTTTTCATATAATGGAAGATGTGGAGTTTGTTTGTAAAACAAATAGATCCATCAGTGTCTATTATTGACGATGATGGTTGGAATCTACCAAAAAAAAAATTAATTATTTTTTATTATTTTCGAATTTTTAAATATTATTGTTTTCTATTGTACTTGGTTCAATTAATTAGGAGGCTCTATTAATTATTATTTTTGTCAATGTAAATACTGTATATGGTTATATATTATTTTTCGCAAATTTACTTTATTTACTTATGTTCCTCTACTAATAAAATACTTTAGTAACATCTTTATGGATTATATGTGGATCATTAAATAACATATGACAATGTAAATTCAAATACGATTTCCTCATTGGTTGGAAAGTATTACTAAAGAATGTGGTTTTCAAAGCAATAAAATCTTGGCACTAATAAAATATCGGAATGTAAATGGTGATTAACATGGTTTGTTCTTCTTTTTGAAGTATGCACCATTTTCACATAGGTCGTCTCATCCTATCATCTACTTCCCTCCTTCAATCCAATTAATAAACATAATCTACATCCATCCTTCAATCCAATCAATAAACATAGTATATATTTGATCTTTACTTTAATATGCATATGTATATGGCCAAAACTATGGATTAGATTGGCTGGGCTGCATGATAGTATGAGCGGTCGAGAGTGGCATACCTGCAACTTAGTGGTGACATGGCACTTGTCTATGCAAGAGCAACATACCTGTAGCAAAAGTAGCATACTTATAGCTCCACCTATGCGTTGACAAAGGAAGCCAACTTGAGCTGCACCATGTCTTTTAGATCTTAGTTAGTAGTTTATAACTTTATATACGGAATATAAAACCTGTACGCCCAACCTTACATATATAGGAGATCTGTTAGGCAACCGGAAGAACGACTACTACTCAAAGCTCATCTATAAGCTATTGATCGCACAGGGGATGGAAAGTAATGGCAAGACTGATCTGCCATGAAACAACAAGGATAACACACTGCATGATTAAGGTTGATTTACTTACCCTGATTCATCGAAGCTCCAAGACTATGGCCGCCGCCACCAGCGGCGCTTGGCTACTACCACGTGAGGCAATATAACCTTTTTTTTTTCTTTTCAATTAGATCTATTATTACACGTGAAAGGCAAGTTTCCCTGATTGATCGATGCTCCAATACTTTGGAAGGTAGATGCGGCGCACGGCAGCCCATGGCTAATACAAAGTGATGTGAGATAGGATAGGAATGCAATACAACTAGTAATAGTAAGATTGTTAAACGTGAGAGGAATTCAATAACAGGATGTTATATTTCATAATGGCAGGTGGGTAAGTTTCTTTGAAAAAACACAATAGATCTAATGGCTACTAATATACCTGGTTATTAAATTGATGGCCATATCTTCCTAATTATTGTGAGAATTTCTACGATTTATCTATTTTTCTAGCATATCTGGTGAGAATTAACGTGGAGCCTCCAATTAGTAATAGTAAGATATCAATATTTATGATTCCAAATAAGTATAATTAGATATATTATATTATATTTTTATATTGTAGCCATTTCTTGTCAATATTTTTCTTTATAATAAGTGATATTTCATCCGCATGTATAAAAAAAAATGCTCGATTCTACAATTAGTGGTGATGCTAAGTCTTGAAAATCTCAGGAACAGACACTTTCATCTTGACATTCTATTTTACAATGATCTATTTCCTCCAGAAAAATAATAATTTTGGTTCAGTACAGGGGCCGATGCAGACCCAAACTAATGGAGCGGTGGTTCAACAAGCAGGATCCAGGAGCTTGCAACAGGTAAGAGAGAAGAGTCCAAATCAAGGCATCTAATATTCGGAAAAAAAAAAAATCAAGGCATCTACTGTTTGAAAAATAATTATAATCAAGGCATCTATTTTTTATTTGAAGATTTTGTTTTCTGGGCTCAACTCTAATATGAGTCCCTAAATCAAGGTCTTACCTTTTTTGTTCTTCTTTTTTCTCACTTTCTTTATGTATTTTACCAATTTAATCTAACATAAATTTAAATACCAATGTTACAAGCTTATACAATTGACAACATTTCAAAAAAAGCTTATACATATGACTAGTATTCAAATACAAGAATTCAAACAAGAATATTCAGATTCAAACCATATTGTTCATCACAACATTAAGCACAAACATAGCAATGCATAGATTCTCTCCTCCATTGCCAACACCACCACTAGCCTTAGTGTCGAACCCGGCTAGATTGGGCCGTAATCGACACGTGAATTAGGGAATTGGGAGGAGGAGATGGGAACGGCAGCGATCGTGGTGGCGGCGGTGAGGGGCGGCAAGCGTGGCGGTCTTGGTGGGGGGGCGCGCGTGGCGGCGGCCTTGGCGGCGTGAGGGGAGGAAGGGGGGCTTGGCTGAGAGGGAGGAGCAGGAGATTGGGATAAATTTCTTTATTTGCTTGTTGCCCCGAAAGATTACATACAGACCCTTACTTATATAGCCCGCTAGTGGGACTTGTATCTCAAGCAATCTCTCTAAAGGTTTCCTTATAGATTGGAATACCTTTTACAAGCATATCCTATTTATTTATTTTTTTTAATAAGGGTCTCCCTTATATATGAGATATCCCCTTGCACACCAAAACGCCTAAAGATAATCCTAGATACTTTCCTCCTTTATTTCCTGATTAATTACCGAAGAATCCGCGAGAAGGGAGGAGAGGCGGCGGGCGCGCCCGCCAAGAAGCCAGTGAAGCGGCGCCGCGCTCAGCGGCCCGGCGGCCCCGTCCCTTCGGGCCCGATTTCTGGGTCATGACATCTCCCCCCTTCTCCGGACCGGTCCCTCCTGGCTGGATGAAAGTCCATTCAAATGACACCGGGGTGGAGATCACCGCCCCAGGATGATGAGCTGAACCCGCGGTATGAGTCGACCCCCGCACCGGGTTCCCGAGGATTATGTTCTCCCCGTTCGCTTTGAACCAAACTCCGGAAGGTAGTGTAGGTTGCCGATGTAGTCGTGGTAGATGTATCGGTGAACAGCACGTCCCTGCTGTGAAGCTGTCTGACGACGGGCCGCCAGTAGGAGCTCCCTTGGAACGCCCACCTCAAGGTACTGATGCACCATGTCGCGGGGCGGGCTCTCCAGGAACAAGAAACACTCATTGGGAGGAGCGTTGACGAAGAGCGGAAGGAGACGCCAGATGGTGATGTCTCGGCGAGTAGGAGGAGTAGCGGCCAGGTTCAACATCGTACCGTACATGAAGGAGCCGACGTCGAACAGAGAGGGTGAGAGCTGGTGGACACCCCTCTCTGTATCGTAGCTGATGTGGACGTTGTCGACGGTGAGGAAGAGGCGATCCATGCCGTCGAGGAAGACGACACGGGCCGGGCCGACGTGGTGGCGCCGCGGCCACATGCCACCCAGCAGGATGGCGGTCGGTGCAGCTGAAGTTGGCTCGGTCATGTAGGCTCCCAAGGCGAGGAAGTTCGTCCTACGAACTCCGCCCTGAAGCAAAGCCTCCAGCAGATCTGGCAATAGTGGAGAGGAAGCCGGGAGGTAGAAGCGGCCATCGAAGAGGAGGAGACCGTCCTCTAGCGTCCATGCTGGAGCGGCATGACCCGTGGTAACGTCGAGGGCGATGCGGCGTAGGTGCTAATCCTCCAATGTTGCCTGGCGCGTAGTTGGACGAAGACTCCGTTGGGCGTGTCGTAGAGGTCCAAGGCAGTCGCATGCCTTGAACGTTTCCCAAGCCGGGTTGTAGTAGTCCGATGTCGGCGAAGATGCGACTGGCGGGCGGGGCCGGGCGCGCCTTGCGGGGGGTGGAGCCGATGTGAACGTGCTCGGGGCGACCGTCACGGTAGTATTGCAGCTCTGTGGGTCGCGAAGTCCCACGCCACTCGCCCTGGGCTTGCCAACCAAGGCATGCCAAGGATGACGTCGGCGCCCCGCCAGCCGACATGACATAGGCGTCGATGTCGGCTGTGCCGGCGTCGAGGCATAGTGGTACGTCAAAGGTGGCAGCCCGCGATGTCGGCGGCGCGGTGTGCGGTGGTGATCGCACGACACGCGACCGGGGCCGAGTCCGGAGGCTGCCGTGGTCACCACGCTGGGGTCGATGTAGTTGTCGCGTTGCTCCCAGTCGACGATGATGTTGAAACCCATGCCCCGAGATCATACCGACGCGAGGTAGAGAGAATGAGCACCACGCATCGGGAGTCGGGGTCCCCGACGGGGACCTTCAGTCACCGCTCCTCTTTGACGCCCGCCAGTGGGGCGTTTGTCGTATCGTCGTTGTAGTCGTTGAAGACCGTGATGCCGGCGAGGTGCTTGCACTTGTGACCCCGTAAACGTTCGCCACAGCTTGAAGCGAGTCCCCGCTTTACGCCGCTCCGTCATCTCATTATCCGGTGTCGGCCGCTTGAACGGCCGGGTCGGTCTGCGCCGACGGGGGCGCCAGGGGGGGCGGCGGCCGAGGGCGCGGGTGCCTGCCCTTTGCCTCGTGGCTTGCCGCCGGTGTTGTAGAGGATGGCGGCGTGGCGCCGACGCGCCCTAGCGAGACATGGCTGCCTCCATGTCCTTGGGGTTCTCATCTCGACATCCGCCTTGAGCGGTTCGCCCAAGCTTCTTTGTGTAGATGTTGACTTCGCTGGCGGTCGTCGAGGTTGCCCCGCGCGTGCCACGTGTGCCCGGGAACTGCTCTGTGTACTCATCGACGCCGCTTTGTCTTCCTCGTGATGCCAGCTCACCCAATGATTTCGCCGTCACCGGGCCGAGCGCTCGTTGACGTATTAGGCAATGCGGCTGCCCAATCGCCATCGGTTTCTCCCGGGACAGCCTCATGTACCATTGCTGTGTCTCCTCGTGAGATGATAGGAGGCATACCGGACTTGCTCAGAGGCCGGGCGTACCTTGTCCCTCGAAGAATTGTTCGCAACGTTGATCCATGGGAGGGATCCTCCTTGCCATCGTGGGTTGGGAAGGACAAACTGTGCAGGCGGGGAGGCGCCGGAAGGTGTCGACCGGGGGGGGGGGCGGCGCATGCGCCCGATGCGCGCCCGACGCTAAGCGCGGCCTTCGCCCCTGCAGCCCTTCATCGGGTTCTCCAGATCGGTATTTGTGACCGATCGTCCCGTTCGCTTGCCGTGGTCCGCTTCTTGATGAAGTCGCGCCACTTTGTCTCCAACATCGTCTTCATCGCAATCTCGGCGTCATGGAGTTGTTGACGGCGCTTGAGCGCTGCCGATCGTCGCCGAGAGGATAGAGAGCTTATCCTCGATCGTGTCCATCCCGATGTTGAATTTGAAACTCGTCCCCCAAGTTCTTGGCCCTTCTTCGATTCGGCGTCCATGGTGGTGGGTGGATCATAGTGGTCTCCGGATACCAGCTGTCACAACCCAACTAGATTGGGCCGGGCCCGACACGTGAATTGGGGAATTGGGAGGAGGAGATGGAACGGCGGCGATGGTGGTGGCGGGCGGCGTGTGCGCCCTAGCGGGCGCGCGGGTGGGGGGGGGTGGCGGCGGCCTGGCGGCGTGCGGCAAAATGCGGAGGGAGGGGGGGGCGCGGGAGAGGAGGAGCGGGAGATTGGGATAAATTTCTTTATTTGCTTGTTGCCCCGAAAGATTAGAGACCCTTACTTATATAGCCCTACTAGTGGGACTTGTATCTCAAGCAATCTCTCTAAAGGTTTCCTTATAGATTGGAATACCTTTTACAAGCATATCCTATTTATTTATTTCCTAATAAGGGTCTCCCTTATAGATGAGATATCCCCTTGCACACCAAAACGCCTAAAGATAATCCTAGATACTTTCCTCCTTTATTTCCGGATTAATTACCAAGAATCCGCTGAAGGAGGAGAGGCAGGCGTGGCGCCAAGGCAGCCACAGGCGGGGCGGCGCCTGCGCTCCCGCGGAGCTCTGGCCTGGCCTGCCCTTCTGGGCCCGATTTCCTGGGTCATGACACTTAGTACCTTCACAAATGGCATCACTTGATCCATTTATAAAGATGTTGAATGCGGTGGTGAACTCGGTATTTTACCATAGGGTATGTCACACAAAAAGCCTTAAATTCAAACATTAAGTACCAAACGGCGACAAATTATGCTATACACAATTCAAATGAAATACAAATAGTTCAAAAACTATCCATAAAATAGACTTACAATGCTACTTGTCAGATCTGTTTACCCGCCAGAATGACATGAATATCTCGATTATATTATCTTTATCCACTTAGAAGAAAATATACCGCTCGTGAATATGACTATACAATCATCAAAACACTACCACGTAGCTTATTCCTTGACTTTTGTTTCACTACATGGTGCCATGAACAAGAGCTAAGATGTGGTGCCATGCTTTTCAAGATTAAAAAGAAAACATTACACCATGTATTTTACTTTTTCTTTTTGACAACATACAAATTTTATTTCAACAGCAACTTGCTGTTAATATCCTTAAATTGTTAATGGCCATAGTATCAGTCATAGCCACTGTAGGGCAATGAGGAACATCATGTATTCTACTTTAGAATAGAGGGTGTAAAAGTACAAGTATTTTTTAATTAATTCATTAGGGATAAGAAAGAAGAATTAACGGCAAGGCTTAAATCAGCACCCACTTAGTTTAGGGATGAAAAATTAAAAAAAAAAAAAAAAAATAAAAACGAAGAGCAATTCACTGTAAGAATCATACCTATTCTAGTGATGAAAAATTGATCCATACCTACTGATGAAAAATTAGGAATTAGGAAAATGAAAACAAATAGCAGCTTGCGAGGAGGACCGACTCTAAAACCTAGCAAATAGGTGCACACCATTGGACTACAAGGTTTATTTAGTCTACATCATCAAATATATATCACTGAGTCCTCCGATCCGGTGAGACCTTGCGCTATCGTATCATTGCTCAACCTAGCAGCTGTATGAATATTAGCATGTTGTAGTAAAAAGAAACGAATGTTTAATTGTTTCATTACTGTAGTGCCATTGATAATCAACCTAAGATTTTTTTTTCTCTCTCGAATGTTTTTATTTTTCAAATTTATCCAACAAAAAAAAAAAATGCATATATACCTCACATCTTTCATTATGCATCAGGACGCCCTGAACCGTGTCCGAACTTTGACGGGAGGCATCATGATCATGGCATGCCCTGTGCTCCTCGCCATTACTGCCAACAAAGTTCACCCGAAGACGGGAAGCCATAAACTTGCTATTGGCATCATTTGGATGGCAGCATTGACGTTAGAGGCCGGTATCTGCCCTTTCGTCGCTCTCTGCCTATCAAACGCCACTGCCAACATCTGTCCGCGTATCTCAGGGTACCTTTTTGTTGCCTCCAAGCTGCTCGTCCACCTCTGCGCCATACTTCTGATGGCCCTCGCCTACGGTATCCTGCTACTCATCAGCAAGCGCGATCTGGCGTGCATGTCCCTAATGATCGTCTTTGCGCTTCCCACCCTGTTTCTCTGCTATCTGTCAGTCCAAACTAATCCGGCCACGGCCAACCTGACGAACAGTCAGGCCACGGCGACGGCCACGGCCACGGCCACCGCCCCGACGAACAATCAGACCACGGCCACCGCCTCGACGAACAATCAGACCACCGCCACAGCATCGACGAACAATCAGACCACCGCCACCGCCCTGACGAACAATCAGACCACGGCCACCGCCTCGACGAACATTCAGACCACGGCCACCGACTCGACGAACATTCAGACGACGGCCACCGGACAGAACACATCTGATGGTGATGGTGATCGACAGAAGCTGGTAACAATGCTAGAAAACCTTGTGGAGTTCTCGGTTGCTGGCACTAGCATTCTGTTCCTGGGCCTTGAGGGGTTGGCGTTTGAGAGGCTGAGCCGCTACGCCACCGCTACGCCTACGCCGACACAGCCGGACCAAGGTCTGCTTGTCCTCAGCTTTTTCACATGCCTTTTGGGTGTGCTCGTAATGCTCCTGGGGGTGGTGCCCCCACCCCAACGGATGACTGGCGTCAAAGATGAGAGCGCCACCATATTCATCGAGAGACTGAACATCGTTCTGGCCATGTTCATCGTGATGACGGTGATCTTGATCGCATCTGAAACGGTGAAGAAGCTGGCGGGGCTGGTGGTCGTTCCAGCGCTAGTTTCTTTTTTAGTCTGGATGATCATCGAGATTTCTGATGACGAACGCATCAGACGGGAAGTGAAGCCGGCGTCCCTGGACCTGACCAAGGTCACCTTCACGGGGTTCTTGGCTGTCTCAGTGATGGCCATTGGCAATGGCCCAGTCAGCTTATACGAAAAAGCCTTCATATTGCTTACCTCTGCAGCCGTGGTCGCGGGCATTGGATGGAGGCTCCTCACACACCGGACGGACCAGTCCCGAGCCATCGTCGTGGCTGCCAATGCTGCCTCTGTCTGTGCACATGCGTGCGTTGCTCTTGCGGTTGTTCCGTTCACAGTAATGGCTTTCAAAAGGGGCGGAGCTGCCGGGCCTGCAACACCCCACTGAGCCCCTTTGCCCTTTCTTGGGTGATTTATATGTCTGCAGCTTGCTGTTGCATCTGCTGTGTATACTACTGAGTATTAGCCGATTAGTGATTCCAGCATATTGCTTGAAGTCAACCTTTCTGAATGTAGTGAGCTTGCATTTCTAGTGTGAACTTTTGTCTTCTCTTGCATTGTGACCAGTCAGCGTTTTGATATGAAGACATGGTTGTTTCCTGTTATCTGTTTTCAGAAAATTGCATGCTGTTGCAGTTCTCAAAAATACAGTGAACTAAATTTATCTGCGTATTATTTTTGTGATCATGGTGATGCTTTTCACAGTGTGGAGCATAGTGCTGCTTGTATGAACTTGCTGTTAACTTGTCGAGTAGAGATCATGTCACTTTATTGAATGTGTGAACTCACTGTTTTTTTCATATGTAATACGGGATGTACTGAGCCGAGATTCAATATAGTCACTTTTCCCTTTGAAAAAAAAACCCTTGTACGCGCTCAATTAACTCCGTCCGTGCAGAAGTCAGCTCAGCGCCTCGGCCTGGAGCTTATTTGACATATATATAAGCATAGTGAACACTTGTATCTTACTTTCGGGCAAATTATTTTCCTTGTCTTCCAAGCCTTATAATAGGAAATGCTAGTATCCACTTAGTGGCAGTAGAATATGTTGTACTCCCTCTATCCTAATTTATAAGTCGTTTGACTTTTTTGTTCCTAAGTTTGACCACTCGTCTTATTCAAAAATTTGTGCAAATTTTTTATTTCTTTTTCGTGGGTTGTTTTGTTAATATAAAATCTTCAAAAATAGCTTAAATTTGATGATATTTGCATAAATTTTTTGAATAAGGCAGTGGTCAAACTTAAAGTTTAAAAAGTCAAACGACTTATAATTTGGAATGGGGGAGTAGCTAATAGAACGTAGATGCCCTCTTCTTCTCTGTCTATAAAGCAAGGGTCGCAAGCCATTGCATTTTCCTTTCAATCCAAGTGCTCACGGGCGAAGCTACCCTTTGGGCTTTCCTTCCCAATCTGAATCTGATATCCATTTCTAGGTTAACATTATTAACTAGCACTAGAATTAACACCGTGGATGTGGCTGGATCACACTGATCAGACAAATAGTAATCATGGCATCAAAAAGATGGACGCGTGCTAGCTAGTTCTCCACAAATGCCGTCCATAACAAATGAAAGTCCATGCTCTTCACTCCATAACAAATGAAAGTCCATGCTCTTCACAATGGAAATTCTTAAGCGTTCCAAAAGGTTGTGGCCCATGTATTGGAAGTCCATAACAAGCAGGTAGCCTTGCCGGCTGTAGGCCTGTAACCATGATGAATGGGTCCATAGAGTACAGCTTCCACTCACTCATCACTCATCAATGATTACACCACTAAGCTAGATTAATTCCGGTAGCAAATAAAACCTTTTAGTATTTTTTCGCAAATGGGTTCATAGAGCCCGTGTTTCATTAAGATGACCGGGAAGTTTTGTTACAACACCCGGCTATTAGCATTACTACAAGCTGTCGATTACGAGAAGCAATAGCGTTAGCAATACTAACAACCTACCAAAGAAAATTGGTATAAACCAAGAGTTAGTGCTGGTTTAATTTGGCCTTGTACTTTTTTACATCTATATAGATATATATGTGGAGGGGTGATCAGGAAGAATTCCCTGGTGCTTGGCCCGTCCAGCTATCCCTTTCCCAAAGATCTACTACTAGTGATTTGCGCGGCGCCCATGCTTGGGGATAAACGAAGCAATATCTGAAATAATAAGCAATGCATGCAAACAGTACATATCTAGATACGATGTTCATACAGAGATACAACATAGATAGCAAATGTTCAGACTCAGAACTAAACAGCATACAGATCAACAAAACATTTAAAAGGAAGATTGGCTCAGGTCTATTAATCAAGTGATCATCTGGCCAACACTGCTGGGCAACATCCATGCACTACGACGGCAATTTCGAGTATTAGGATAGGATAGCAGCAAAAGCCTAAAGAAGTCATCTGGATGGCAAAAGGCAGAGTCCATTGAAGCAAATTTGAAGCGAGCACTTTCGGGCACACAGTAAAAGTAGCACCATTTAGACCAAGTAAGCAAAAGATTTGAAGAATCACTCAGGCACCTGTAAAGTAGCACCATTTAGACCAAGTAAGCAAAAGATTTGAAGAAGCACTCAGGCACCTGCAAAGTAGCACCATGGAATTCAAATGAATGAGCAACCTGAGACAATGCACAAGCTTCGGTAGTTGTTACTGTGTTTTATATTGATCGAAGACATTATTTTTCAAGTTCAGTAGATTTGGTGATTATGAGTCACATACATGTGCTTCTAAGATTTTTTTTTTATACCCAAGGTTGCCTTGTCTTATAAGAAAGAATGTAAGATTGTTGAAGGCGATGTAGCTACTATTTCTTTTTTATATAAGCCATCATCATTCAGAATGGTAGTGAAAGAACACACCTTATGTAGCCACTTTCCCCGACGAAGAGAATGACCTGCGCGAAAGATGGTCTCTTCTCAGCAGCAAGAGTCCCGGCAAAATGACAAATTAGCAAAAGAGCGACATTTGAATGAAAATATTTGCTGCCAACACATGGAGCATAAATAAAGGGTGTGTCAACCTGCAAAGGAAAGCTTGAGACAATTATCACTAATACTTACTTATTCACATGCAGGAACTATGTCAATAAGCAGCCACATGAACCCTTGTACTGTACTCATTGATCTCTTTATTTAGTCTGAATGCAATACCATATGTACCATCCTTAGGCGTCATTAAACATTTGAGAATTAGCACGCTATAGAAAAAAGGAAAATAGAGAACCCAAGCAGCAGCATGCACATCTAAATTTCATTCGGTAATATGAACTGAACCACAAAGTTTTTTTTATATAAATTACAAGCTGTATGTGTAAGTAGTTACCCTTCAAATTTGTTCAATGCAACCTTAAGAGACATTTCGTCAAGCAATTTACACCGCACTTCAGTCTTGCACAACAAAGGCTCTTGTATGGCCCACTCGAAATCTAAATGTCATAGTGTGGGGGATCAATATTTTGGATGACCCCAATCCGTCAATCAAGACCCTCTGACATCATGCCTCAGAGGATTCTAACCAGGACCTCTCCTCCACCTATGGTCGCCCTCTACGGCGAGAAGCCCGGATTATCTGGCGCCGAGCTCTTTCTGGCGAGACCTCTTTCCGCCTCGCTCGAGGTCTCCGTCGTCGACCTTTTCGAATGCGTACTCGAGCTCTCGGCGAGACCTCTTTCCGCTTCGCTCGAGATGGCCCCTTCAAGTTTGTGCGGCTAGAGCTCTCCCGCCAGCGACCTCTCTCCGATTAAACGAGCTCGAGCTCGAGCGAGGCCGAACCATCAACAACGCCCGTCCTGAGCTCGACCCCTGGCGTCCGCGGAAGGCGCAAGTACAGGAGTTGGCCAACCACTCCCACTGGCGGGCACGGGTGGCCATCATGCGGAGGCACATGGCGGAAAGGCGGCCCGTCATTCGCCCGCCCATACTGATGACTCCAGCGGTCGTCCGCGATGCAGCGGTACGGCGGCGTCGCATACCTCATCCCCGGCATGGGCACCCCACGCCGGCGGGACCCGATTCCAACCACGATTGGGGTCAGTGTGACCCTTTACCGCCACACCTGGACCAGGATTCGCGCGTGCCCGACGACCAATTTTGGCATCAAGGCCGTCAAGAGCTCAAGAGAGGGCCTCCCTGCCAGCAAAGAGCTCGATCAGAGAGCTCGATCGTCAAATATCTGTCAACTCGGCAACTCCGCCATCATGGCCCGGAGGCGCACACTACGCACCAGACGCCATCGTCAGCAACATGGCACCCCCATACCGAAGGGACGGACTTCAACTACGGTCAAGGACGAGACGGCGCATGACCACCGCCCATGCCCTGACCGCCATGTCGGGCGACGACGATTCTCGATTCATCAAGGCCGCCCGAGAGCTGAGGTAGCTATTGGCCAACCCACGAGCTCGCTCGAAGAGCTCTTTTCGCCTGACAAGTACACGGTATCATATTGTTCCACCTACCCCCGCCCCAACTCTGAGAGCTCACATGTTCTATCCCCCTTGCTACTATAAAAGGAGGGGTAGAGTCTTCGATTAAGGGCAAGCAAACAAAAGAAGAAGAAACAATCACCCGGTTCTTCTCAAATCCGCATCCTCACTCTCATATTGGCACTTGCCTCAATCATAGAGACTTGGGAGCCCGCTCCCTCTCTCGCTAAAGCTTGTGCGCCCCGGTACGAGCATTTGAGCTCGGATAGTGAACACACCGACTAGGGAGCCCGACTTCGCCCGAACCAAGTATAAATCCTGTGTCATTGTCTCGAGCTAGGCCATTCGAGTCCGCACTAGCCACCATTACTGTGACGGTGGTTTTAGACCCGCGGCCGGTTGGCGCGCCCGGTAGGGGGCGCTAGTGCGACGATCTTCCACTCCGATGGCTTCTTCGTCGATACCGCCGACCGGAGGCGGCCGTGTTGCGCCCGGCACCTTAGACCTCACCGGCCCCGATCCGGCGAAGTCACTTTCGCGAGGGGCGTCTTCACCCGCCCGTCGCGGCGTGAGGGACATTCGGGCGCCTCCCGCCACACGCCCGATTCCATCCTCGCCGACATGGGGGCGGGACTCCGTCAAACCGCTAGCCCCATCCGCGCGGCGGCAGATCGCTTCTTCGCGCCCCGATTAAGGACCTCCTCCCGACATCCTCGGGGCGGCCTGCGCGGGCTGTTTCCGCGATGTCACCTTCTCCATCGCCAACGTCGTCCTCCAGCTCGCCGGCGAAGACGCGCTGACGGTGGAAAAATTCACGACGGCATACGCCAAGATGTACCCCGACGGCCAGCTTCCGGGTCTCCCCTCTTTGGGCGATGAACCACAGGAGGGCATCGTCCATGGCTCGGCTGCAGCCCTCGTGGGATGAGCCTCACGGACTGCGACCCCCCTGTCGGTGTTACGTGTGCCACGCCCCGGCGGGGCCCGCGGCGACCATTCCCCAGCGACTCGGCGCCGCCCCAGGACTCCGCCGCGCGCCAGCGTGACCCGCCCAGTCGATCCGTCAAGGCCCAGGAGGGCCCCCGGAGGCTTCCGGAAGCTCGAGAGGGCGCGGCTCGGGGAGCGCAGCCCTCCTCGGCTGAGCAAAAAGGGGCGCCTCAAAGGGGCGCGGGCCCGGCGCGAGGCGTCCGTGACCGTATCAAGCTGCGACAACGATGCCGAGCAGCTCCCGCCGGTGTTCGGGAGAGCCTCCCGGGAGGCTTGGCGGCCGCGCGTTTATGCCTGGCCCAGCTGCCCGGAGTCCCAGGGACCCCAGGCACGCCGAGCCCCACGACGGATCAAGCTCGTGGCGAGGGGCAGCAGTCTGGCCAGTGGCAAGCTCACATCGCACCCGTCGACTTCTGGAAAAACCGCGGGGCCTCCTCTCATCCAGGAGGTCACGCCCAGCGTAGGGATCGGCGAGAACCAGCGGCGCGCGCGACACCATCAACGCCGACGGAAGGCGGAAGCCCCGCGCGTGTGAAGGAAGCGCCCCGGGCCGACGACAAGCCCGCAGCGACGACTACGAGAAGCAGCCCGCAAGTCACGACAATCGCCCGGAGGGGCGTCATGACAGCGACGAGGACAAGGGCATGGCCCCACTGGCGAGCGGGCCAGCGAGTCCGTCTCGAGCCCGAATCGCGGGCGCTCGAGCTCGAGCTGAGGAGGCCAAGGGCTTCGGCTCGCGCGCCACGGCGCTCCCTTCCTTCGTTTCCGGGCTCGACCTCGGTGCGAGAAGCACAATAGGGAGACCGACCCGCCACGGCTCGAAGACTACGCCTCGGTTGTCAAGCGGAGCGCCGTGGCGACTGCTTCATCATCGCCTGCCCCTCTATCTTTACCGGGTCGGCGGCGTTCTTGGCTCGAGCACACGCGGAGGGAGACCATCCGCGGCTGGAGGATTCGAGACGTCTTCGTCGGCAACTTCGGGGCACCTACGCCAGGCCAAGTCACGACACCGGGATCTCAGGGGGATAGCGAGAAGAAGGGGGGGAGAGCTCATAGACGACATCAGGCGCTTCTCTAAACTCTGCAACAACCTCTCCGGCCTCCGACTCCGAGATCATCACCGCGTTTACCTTGGCACCACTTGCGAGAGTCTCATCCGCGAGCTCGCGTCCAAGAAGCCTAAGTCCGTGAAGGAGCTCCTCGACCTCGCCACCACGGACACACGCCGAGGGAGAGGGCGCCCGTCCGCCGTCACGCGGGCAAGGGCAAGCCCGCGAGCGGCAGCGAGGCCGCGGGCGGATCCGGCTCCCACCCCCGCAAGAGGAAGAACAAGAAGAACAAGCGCCCCGTGACGACGGCACGGCGAGTTTGTCGCCATCGCGGACAAGCGCAAAACCCCGCGAAGGGAAGAGGCTTAAGCACAAGGAGCACTTCGACAAGATGCTCGAGGCCCCGTGCCCACAATCACGGGTCCCGTCAAGCACAAGATGAAGGACTGTCGCCTCGAAGAAGCAGCGTGATGGGCGCTGGCGGGGCGCCCCGGGGCGACCAGCCCGAGCCTATGGCGGCGAGGGCGAGGCGGGGCGGCGGCGCGTCTACATCGAGGGACGGCGCCCGTCAACGTCGTCTTCGGCGGAGCCCGGGCTACGAGTCAAACGCCGACGAAGCTCACGGCCGCGCCGCGAAGTCCTCTTCACCGAGCCAGCGGCGCCCGCCTACCTCAAGTGGTCGAGGCTCGGCGATCACCCATCGGCCCGAGGGGCCGATCATCCCGACACATCCGATACCGGGAGGTACCGCTCGTCGTCGATCCCATCATCGGCGCCAAAGCGCCTCGGCAAGGTGTTGATGGATGGAGCGGCCTCAACCTCCTCTACGTCCACGCACTCCCCGCCCTTGGCATCACCAAGGCGCGCCTTCCGTCCCTCACCGGACCCGATCCATGGCGTAGTACCGGGAAGCGGATGATCCCGCCTCGGGCGAATCGATCTCCCATGCACCTTCGGCACCCGATAACTTCGGAAGGAGACCCTCGCGTTCGAGGTGCTCCCCTTCAAGAACGCCTACCATGCGCTGTTGGGGGCGGCCGTGCTATGCGAAATTCATGGCCGTCCCCCAACTACACCCTTACCTCAAGCTTAAGATCCCCGGGCCCAAGGGGGGTCATCACCGTCGACTCCACCTTCGAGCACGCTGTTCGATGCGAGGCCGCCCGAGATCCCGGTCGCTGATGCCGCTGTCGAAATCGAGCAGATGCTTGCCGAAGATGGCGGCTGGGCCAGTGCGGAGGACACCCCAGAGCTCAAGAAAGCCTGCGGGCACGAGCTCGCGCGATGGGCTCGAACGGCCCGAGATCGAGCCCATCGGTGAGCTCATGAAGGCCGTAGGCACTTTCGAGCCCGGAAGGACGCCAAGGAGATAGAGCTCGATAATGATGGCCACGCCCTCCGCGTAGGGGTCCGAAGCTCTCTCCTAAATAGGAAGGCGAGGCTCGTCGACTTCCTCCGCGCAAACCTCGACGTGTTTGCGTGGAGAGCCTCGGACTTGCCAGGGCATCCGGGGAAGTCGCCGAGCACTCCTTGAACATTAAGCCCGGCTCTCGGCCGGTGAAGCAACGGCTCGAGACGTTTCATGACGATCGACGCCAAGCAATCGCCGAGGAGATAGATAAACTCTTAGCCGCTAGGTTTATCAAGGAGGTGTATCATCCCGAGTGGATAGCCAACCCTCGTACTAGTCAAGAAGAAGAATGGGAAATGGAGAATGTGTGTGATTACACGGGTCTCAACAAGGCATGCCCGAAGGATCCTTTTCCTTTGCCGCGCATCGACCAAATCGTTGACTCCACCTCCGGGTGCGAAACCCTCTGTTTTCTCGGCGCCTACTCCGGCTACCACGGATAGCGATGAACGAGCTCGATCAGCTCGCCACCTCCTTCATCACTCCGTTTGGCGCGATCTGTTACGTAACGATGCCCTTCGGTTTGAAGAACGCTGGCGCCACCTTCCAAAGGTGTATGCGAAAGTCTTCAAGGAGCTCCTCGGGAAGCTTGTAGAAGCTTACGTCGATGACATCGTCGTCAAAACGAAATCCCGAAGAGCTCGTCCGGACCTCGAAAAGTCTTCGCCAAACTCGAGAATCACGGGGTCAAGCTCAACCCCGAAAAATGCGTTTTCAGGGGTCCCGCGAGGAAGTTGCTCGGCTTTATCGTCTCGGAAGCGCGGCATCGGGGCCAACCCGAGAAAATCGCCCATCACGAGCATGGGGCGATTAAGAGCGTCAAATGCGTACAGCGGCTCCGCGGGCTGCCTCGCGGCGCTGAATCCGTTTCATAGCCCGGCTCGGGAGCGAAGCCTCCCTCTCTACAAGCTGCTGAAGAAAACCGGGCGCTTCTCCCGGACCCGCGTGAGGCCAGCCAAGCCCTCGACTCCACTGAAACAACTCCTTGCCGCCGCTGCATGCTGCGTTGCTCCTGCAGCTAATGAGCCAATCCTTCTCTACATCTCGGCCACCTCGAAGGTGGTGAGCACCGCGCTCGTCGTCGAGAGAGGAGGAAGGGGCACGCCCACTCAAGGTACAGCGTCCGGTGTACTTCGTCGGGTGAGGTCCTCACCGACACGCAAAACTCGCTACTCACAGCTCGAAAAAGCTGGGTTATGCAGCGGCCCTCATCACCCGGCGCAAGCTCGGACATTGCGCCGACTCCACCCGGTGGCCAGGTCGTCTCGAAGTATCCCCTCGGGAGGTCATCCGCGGCCCGAGGTCACGGGACTGCCGGCCAAGTGGGGCGAGTCGAAAGCTCATAGGACCGAAATCACGTACGCACAGAGGGGCCATCAAGTCTCGGGCTGCGGCGGAACTTCATTGCGAATGGACCGGTCGACGGCCACCTAGGCCCGGCGACATCGTCTTTGGACCCTACACCCGGCCGGATCGGTAAAGAAGTACGGCGGCGTCGGCCTCGTCTTCACCTCTCCAAGAAGGTGTGCATGAAATACTCACGCCCTGCACTTCCCGCGTCCAACAACGTGGCGAATCTGAAAGCGTTGGTGAGCGGGCTCACGAATTGCGCCGCGAGCTACGGCATCCGGCACCTCGAGGTCCGGGAGACTCGAGCTCGTCAAAAACCAAGTCATGAAAGAGGTCGATTTAAGTCAACCCGAAGATGGTCGGCGTACCACCGGAAGGTCCGAGAACTTGAGGAACATTTCCACGGGCCGGAGGTCAACCACGCCCACCGCAACCTCAACAACGACGCTGCGCCCGGCGCCAAGCTCGCGTCGGGTCGGACGCTTACCCGGTTCCCGGGAAGTCTTCATGGACGAACAACACAAGCCCTCGATCACGGCTCGGGAGGGCGGGCAGAGGAGTGCGAGGCTCAAGCCCCGAGGCCGGGACCCCATGGACACCGGCGTCCGCGAGGGGGTCGAACGGCTCCGATACAAGGGGCACAGCAGCGGCCGAGCTGTTCTCGATGCGGGGCTCGGGGGCGGCTGCGAGGGCCGGCTCGGGGTCATTCGACTTCTACCCCGGCTGCATCATGTTGTCCTGCTGCTACGATGGTCAAGCAAGGCGAAGCTACCCCCGGGCATGAGAGGAAATACGGCGGCTAGCCCGAGGGCTAAGGCTTTGCCTCGTAGGGAAGAGCTCTACTACGCGGGGCAAGCGACATCCTACAGCTTTGCATCACCGTCGAAGATGGTCGAGGAGCTCGTCAAAGAAATCCACGGGGCGAGATCGGCCATCACGCGGCACCACGGGCTCGTCGGAAAGCTTTCCGTCAAGGTTTCTCTCGGCCGACCGGGCCGTCGCCCGGCGCCACCAGTCGTCCCGGCGTTGCGGTAGGGCCGGTTCTTCGCCAAACGGACACACCTCGGCCCAAGCCCTCAAGCGATTCCGCTCACTCGCCGTTCGCCGTGCAGGGGTCTTGACATGGTAGGACCGTTCCGTGAGGATGACCGGAGGATACACGCATCTCCTCGTAAGCTGCTCGACAAGTTCTCCAAATGGATCGAAGTCATGCCCATCGCGCGATGCGGCCGCGAGAACCGTCGAAGTTCTTCACCGGCATTATCCACGCGGGTCGGCTTCGATCATCACCCGACAAGCGGCACCAACCGTGGGGAAGTCTTCGCCGGCGATGCGTGATCCGGCATCCGCGTCGACCACGGCGGTATGCGGCCGCCTGGACCAGCGGGGCGGTAGAAGCGAGCTAATGGCATGATCTGCGGGGCGTGAAGTCCCGCATCTTCGGAGGCTGAGAAATGCGCCAGCCGATGGCTAGTGGCGAGCTCCCGCGCGTGTGGAGTCTTCGTACCACCCAAGCGCGAGGGCCACCGGGCAGACCCCGTTCTTCCTCGTCTTGGTCAAAGCGGTTCTTCCTACCGAGGCTCGAGTGGCTCACCCCGAGCTCGGACCTTGGCCCACAATAACCAAAGCGGCTGCTCGAAGCGCCGCGGACCAACCGACGCTTCATCGTGACATCAGCGCTCATCCACTCCGCCAAGTACCTACAATCCATGCGGCGCTACCACGGCGACACGTCGGGGACGAAGCCTTCAGCGTCGGCGATCACGTCCCTACGACGAGTCCAAAGCCCGAGGGACAGCACAAGCTCTCCGCCCATGGGAGGGGTCCCTTTATCATCGACCAAGTGTTGAGGCCGGGCACGCATAAGCTCAAGGACCATCGGGGGCGAATCCTCACCAACATGGAACATCGAACAGCTAACGCCGCTTCTACCCTTAAGATGTATTTTGAAATATCATAACTGTAAAAATTCAATAAGACACCAGTTCGATGCAAAGATCTCGTGCAAGCATCTCGAATTCACGTCTTAAGCTATCGAGCAATGACGGGCCTTCATCCCGACAAAGGCCCGCCCTTGCTCGGGGCTACAAGGAATGGGGCGCACACCCCATCGGTTTACTACACCAATTTTTCGCAAATTCTTCACAAAGATCACAACAACGAGCTCTCGCTCACGAGACCGTGCTCTTCTCCTTAAACGTCTTAAAAACAACTAAGTCACGAAGTTCGTCAACAAAAGGCATGGCGCTGACGCCTAACGATCTCACATGCCCCCGCGACTAACGAAACGAAAGCCATCCGACTTCCGAAATACGAACTCGTAAAAAGTTGGAACAAGGACACGGGGATAGGAAAGGAACACGAGTGATCTTCATTCCGCATACACGAGTCCCTTTAAATCCTTAACAATGATACCTCAACTACGAGGACTTAGAAACTAACTGCAAAAAGGGGGCTTGGCCCCGAGCTCCTACTTTTTAATACGCGGAAGGAGGGTCTCGTCCATCGCCCCTCGGCGGAAGTGCCCGCCCGCGGCCTCCTGGCTCAGGCTGCTCGGCTCCTCCGTAATGAGTCCCAGGACTCCCACCTCTCTCTCGTGGCAAGCTTATAGAGCTCGGCGGACAACTCCACGAGTCGAGCTCGGCGGCGGTGATCTTCTGCTCGGTTTGGCGTCGTCGATGCGGCGCCCATCCACGCCTTCACCGCCTCGGCGTCCATTTCGGATAGTGGCCGAAGATACTTGGCCAGCGGCCTTGTGGACCACCGTGGCGTCCTCTGCCCACCTTATTCGGCACTCACGGTCGCTCCGGCGGGTCAGCCATCTCCTCAACAGGGGCGTCGCACACATCCTCGGCCGGCCAGCGGTAGCGGATCCTCGGCGCCCCGCGCCGAGCTCGCCGCCTCCTCCGTGGCATTAGAGGCACAAGCCGAAGGCGCTCAAGCTCCTCCTTGGCGTTCACGGCTCGGCGGTCGGTGTGCTTCAGGTCCGTCTCCTTCCCGCTTATTTGCCGGGGTATGCTCAGGGTGGCCTCGGCGGGCAGATTCCGCTCCATGTCGCGGCGTCCACGGCCGCCTTCGGGGGACTTCCTCCTTCTCCCTGCCGGACAAAGAGGCGGTTCAATAGCGAGTCACCCGCGACTCGATACGGGCGAGGATCGGACGCCCGCTTACTCCCGGCTCAGCAGAGCTCACCTCGTTATTACCCGAAATTCTGGTTCTCCTCGTTCAGCCGGTCCCTCTCCGCGATCGTCGCGTGGCAGCGGCACCACATTCCGGACGACCTCGCGATCATACGGCGAGCCCGCGGCGAGGACAATCAGCCCCAAATCTGGGAAAACAAAAAGCCGAGCGGGGCGGTGACACTCACCCCATAAGCTCGGCCTGCGGTGGCGGGAGGCACTTTCGGCCTCCGTCTTCTCCTTATGAAGGGCCTCGCCCCTGTTCGGCCGCCGAGTGCGAGCTCCTTGTCCTCGAGCCAGGCGGTGGAGGCGTCGAGCTCACTCTGCATTTTCTTGCGGCTAGCTGCTCGTGGGCGAGCTCAAGCGCTCCTCTTGCGAGCCGCCGCCTCACGCGGCGGCCGGCTCCTTCTTGTGCCGCCCGAAGGCCCGGCCTTCGCGTCGGGACCGAGTCCAGCGGCGTCCTCGTCTGGCGCGCAAAAAATTGATACTGAAGCGCTGCCGCGCCCGGCTCTTCACTCATGTCGCATGCGGCTCAACGAGCTTCCAGCCCGAAAACCCCGGCCCTCGGTGAAAACTGTAGCCGGCTGGTTGTGTTCTCGGATGGAATCCACTGCACGCCCTGAAGAGCACAAGCACATGGCGACTTGGGGAAAAGAAAAAAAGAGGCTTTGAGGCCATGGCGATCTCGAACACACTGGGAAGTCGAGGAAATTGCGCCCGGGTCCTCGGTGGGCGCGGGCCGCGCGGGCGTCATCGGGGTCGGCGGGAGAGCGATGTCATTTCCCCGCTGGAACGCTCGCCCGGCCGGCGCCGCCGCGGGGATCCCGCCGGGGACCACGGCGTCTTCGGGGCTAGCCCCGATGGGCCCTCACCTTCGGCCTGCGCGGCCGGGTCGCCTCGCGCCGTCTCTTCGCCGTCGGAATGTCGATAACGAGGGATTTCGGTGGCCTCCTCCTCGATTCGTGCATGAGCCACCGACTCCGTGGTCTTCTCAGGCGGCCTCGCCCATGGCCGGAATATCCTCGGACCTCGCCGTCTCCCTCTCCGCGCCCGCCGGGGATCTCGGGGCGGCCCCTCGGCCTGCGGCGCCCGTCGGGTGAGTCTCGCGATCAAGTCGGGGCCACCTTCGGCGCGACTCGCGCCCAGCCCACGTCGTTCTTGACGCGGGGCCGGAAAGGAGGGCTTCGACATCGACAGCCAGCGAGCAGGTCGTGGCGGACCCACTGAGCGGGACCCGCGCCATCATCGGGACCCGTGGTCGCGCCCACCGTTACGCCGTCGTCGCGCCCGTCGCCATGGGCGGTGTCCCCCACCGCCAGAGCTCGTCGCGGCAGCCCCGAGCTCGCCCACCCCTACACTGAACTGCGGAGGCTGGGCTCGTCGTTCTGAGCATCGAAGAGCTCTCCATCGCCGCCCGAACTCGCGTCGGCCGAGGGTCTCCTCACTTCGTCAGAGGGCCGTCGGAGTACACGGGGCCGCCCCCTGCAACGCCAATGACAACTAAGACCCACGCGCCCCTTTTGCCGGTTTGCACGGCCGTAAAGGGGAAGAGAAACTCACCGCGTCGATATCTGCCTCTTCCCGGGCGGTGGCTCGGGCACCGGACCCCCGGGTTGACTTCGCCTCGGGAACCCGCCCCTCCCGCTGCCGCGAGCACGCCGGCGCCGCCTGAGGCTGGGGCGCCGACTCCTCCTCGACCATCCGGCGTCGCCTTCGGCATCAAGCTCGGGAGCCCCGATGAGGTCCCGATCTCCTCGGCTCACGGGCCTCGCGGGCGACGGAGGGGACCTGGCGCTCGGTGCCTTCGCCTTCCTCCTCCCCCGCGCTTGCCCCGCCGCTCGACGAGCACCTGCTTTCTGGGGCTCGGTCGGCCTCTCCCTCCGTCGCCCTCGGGAGGAGGAGGACGCGGAACCAAATGACTTCACTCTCCGTAACCTGCAAAAACACAAGCTCATCCTGCGGAACTCAAAGCGATAAGTGGGCAACCTCGAACAAACAAGAAGTCACGAGCTCTTACCAGCGCCGTATCCGCGTCGGGGAGAACTTGGGGGCTCGGGGGCCCTCGCACCCGTCTCGTCGGCGAGTTATCCACCATTCCACATTCGGCGATCTGCGGGGGACGGCGTTCCGCCCTCCCCACGAGCGGCGCGAGCTCCGGCTTCATCTCCCGGGCACGGCCGTCGTCGTTGGAGCGGCACCGGCGCCTTCGCGCGAGCCAGGCCTCCGATGATATGGTTCACCTGTCGGGGCCGGTCGCGGCTGAGCCGTCTTCAACGCCACGGCCTCCACCTGCAGGGGCGTGATCGTGCGGGACCCTCACGCCACGGTGCCGCTGCGGTGTCGAACGTCTTCCGGTATACTTCGGAGGATGGTCGGGGTCGTTCTTAAGGTAGAACCCTCCTCCCTCCACCCGGGTTTCTTGTCGGAAGTCGCCCTTGGGAAAGAACTGGCGGACCTTCCCACCGCGCAAGAATGGATCGTGGACGCGGGCAATCGGAGCCCGCACCTCCGGGACCTCGTCGCCGCCCTTCAAGCCCCTGGATCTTGGCATAGACCGTGTGCCGGAAGAGCTCCGGCCTGGGGAATCCCAACCATCCCTCGCGACAAGATCGTGAACGCCGAAAACGGGATGCCGTTCGGCGTCCGGTCTTTGAGCTCGACGCCCCGGTACCACGACGAGCTCGGAAGAAATCGTCGCGGGGGCGCGAGGCGCGCCGTGGAAGGCCACGAACGACACCACGTACCCGCCGGCGGATCGGGACCTCGTGGCGACTACGGCGGGAGGATCCACTCTTCGGCCCTCCGTCGCCGGTGCGGGAGCCGGCCGCGAGGCCGCGAGCTCCAGTTCTTGCTTGGTCGCCGTCGAGCGATGCCATGTCCCCATCTTGCGCTCGCGGGAGGCGGATCACTGGCGAACGTGAGGGGAGACGGAAGTAGATCTCGAGCAAAGAAGTATGTCCTCTCTCTCTTTTCTATCTCTTTTTTCTCTCTCCGCTCTTTGGCTTTCTACGAGGAGGAAGGGGAAGAAAGGTGAATCCGCCCCGATCTCCGCCTGGCCCCATAAGGCCCGGTGCGACGGATCGCGGCGAGAAGGAACCGTCGGGGTGGGGCCACGCCACGTCAGCGCAACGGCTATCGCCACAACAACCCACGGTCGCCCGCCATCGGAAGTCGGCGGCCGCGGCATTAATGGGATAACTCTCGACCAACGGGAAAAATTCCAACGGTAAAATCCCAACGGCTATTTTTACCGCTGGGCGGCGCGCCCGAGCTCGACACACCGGCTGAAAATCTTCGAGCTCGGCGATGGAGCTTGATACACGAGCTCGCCGTCCTAGGGTTCTAAGGCCGGCCCGGCCAAGGGCTCGACGGTCGCCCGAAAACACCACGCAGTGAGGGACGCTAAGGCAAAAAGCGGCCCTGGACTCTTGCCCCGAGAACTCGAACGAACTCGGGGCTTTCGCCTAAGCGTGTTCGGGTTGCCAAAGGAAACAAAAAGACGACTTGAGGGGTTATCCTCCACGAGCGAGGAGGACCGCGAGTCCACGGGCTCTTCGAACGAGCCCGAAACCGTAAAAGTCGCGCCTTTGGAATATGAGGTCGGGTCCGCCCGGTGACCACATCGAACGAGCTCGAGCTTGACCTCCCCGGACCACCCGCTATCAACTCACCGAGCACTTTCGGTTTCGCCAACGAGGTAAAACCAAGTCCGAGCTCACCCCCTTTTTACGGCCTCGTGCTATAAACGGAAAGCGAACACACGATAGCCTATAAAAGCCTCCACGCGGACCTCGTCCCCCCGCGGAGCCTCGGGAACTACACCGCGCAGTTCGCCGAGCACACCCTCCGCGGGGATCACCGAGCATCACCGAGACGAAACCCAAGCAAAGGGAGAGACACGGGGGCTACTCAGACAGTCGAACGGCGAAGACGTCGGAACTAAGCCAGGCCCCTCCTTGCCGAGGTGTGTACGGACTCGGGAACACTATCGACGAGATTGTCCCACGCTTCCCGTCACAACCTCGGGCCCGAACGCCTCGCCAACGAGGCTCGAGACCTCGCGACTAACTACGGTCGAGACCTCGGCCATACAGGACAAAATTGGTACCCTAACCCTTACGCTTTCATTGTTCATAAAAGCATACATACATATAGGCACGAGTGCATGAACCCGATAAAGGAAACTACAAAAACGAAAGGGTACGTAAGAGGTCCTATCTACAACGGCTTCCACGGCGACGGCGTCCCACGGCCTCACCGAGCTCGCAAAGCCTGCGGTCGAGAAGTCGCCTTGCGGTCCTTGTCGAGCTCGAGCTTGGTGACGATGACCTTGGAGGGGTGGATGCCCACGTTGGCGGTGGAGCCGTTCACCTTCTCGCCCTTGCGGTCCTTGTCAAGCTTGAGCTTGGTGGCGAAGACCTCGCCAGGGCCGGAAGCGCCGCCGCCTGCGGACTCGGCGGGCTACTCTTCTGCCCGGCGAGGGCCTCGGCGTCGATGTTGGCCACCACCGCCTCCGCGGTGACCTCGAACTCCTCGGCGTCGGCACCAAGGCTCGCCACCGAGTCTCCATCCGCCAAAACCCACGGATCCCGCGGTCGGCGCCGGTCGCCGACGACGCCATCGCGGGCCGTCAGCTCGCGGCGGGCGCGCGGCGGCAACTGCGGGGAGCGCTCCGTAGCGATCCGCCTCTTCCGTAGCTGCGACGAAATTACAGGAGGGGATCGGCGAGCGGACATCAACTCAAAAGACCAAGCGGGGAGGGGAGGCGGCTCACTGCGCGGAGCCGGCCGGCATTCGCGCACCGCGTCGCATCGCGGCTCTGCTCAAGGTGTCGATGGCGCCGCCCTCACATCTCCGACCGCGCGCAGCCGCGAGGTCGAGGCGGAGCTCGCGATCACCGCCTCCCGGGCGGGCGGAGGCGCGCCGGCGGCGCGAAGAAGGCATGGCCGGGCGGGCTGGGATCGCCGACGCATGTTGCGCCGGGAAGACGAATCCCTCCCGGGGCGTCGGGCGTCCTCCTCCCCCGGCCTCCAGCGTCGAAGACCCTTGACCCTCCATCCGTCGAGCGAAGGTGGCTCAGGGGAGGAGAAGAGTGCGGGGGGGAAGAAGACGGGAATGCCACCTCCACGACCCGAGCCATTGTATTTATAGCCGGGCCGCGACGGTTCACCTCCCACGCGGGAGGCGCCCGGCGCTTCCCCACGATCTCCACCCACGATGCACGACATCGCGAGGAACCGTCGCCAATGACGGCGACTTCGTAATCGGCGACATCAATCGCGGGCACGCTGGCGCCCGCGACAACCAACCGATAAAACAAAACGGGCAGACGGCGTTTGGTTCCCAAGGAGCGTCACAAGGCCGCCGCAACGACCACGGCCGCTCATGGGAAAATCCACTATGGGAGAGCGGGCTCTCCCGATGGCTCTGGGACTCGGCAGATAGCGGATGCCGAGCACCCATACCTCGAGGTCGATCGGCGGCCCGTCGGGCGGAAGGCGAGCTCGGGGATCGGCGCCCCCAAGACAACAGGTCGAGAGGGCTCACGACAAAAAAAAAAAAAGCCTCCACGAGGCTCACGGCTCTCCCGGGCCTCGGGGGGCTACACCCGGGGTGCGCTCGCACCCACGACCAAAACATGACTCAGAGCCCCTGCTCCAAGTGGCGCCAAGCGGGAGCATTCGAGAGAGATCTCCTCTCTCTCAAATGCTCGGGGGACTACGGGGGATCAATATTTTGGATGACCCCAATCCGTCAATCAAGACCCTCGACATCATGCCTCGGAGGATTCTAACCAAGGACCTCTCCTCCACCTATGGTCGCCTACGGCGGAGAGCGGGGACATACGGCGCACGAGCTCTTTCACAAGCGGGGACCTCTTTCCGCCTCGCTCGGGTCTCAGGTCGTCGGGCTAACACCGAGATGCGTGCTCGAGGCTCTCGGGCGCGAGACCTCTTTCCTCCGCTTCGCTCGGGGCGGCCCCTTCAAGTTTGTGCGCTAGAGCTCTCCCGGGACGCGACCTCTCTCCCGACCGCTCGAGCTCGAGCTCGAGCGAACCGCTCAACAAACGCCCGCCTACGAGCTCGACCCCCCGGCGTCACGCGGAAGGCGCAGTACAGGAGTTGGCCAACCACTCCCCGGCAGCGCACGGTGGCCATGGCGGAGGCACGATGGCGGAAAGATTCGCCCGTGCGTCGCCCGCCCATGCCCCGATGACTCCAACGGTGCGTCCACGATGCAGCCGCAGGTACAGCGCGGCGTCATACCTCATCCACGGCATGGGCACCCCCACGCCGCGGGACCGATTCAACCACGATTGGGGTCGATTGCGACCCTTTACCGCCACCGGACGAGATTCGCGTGCGGCGGCGACCAATTTTGGCATCAAGGCCGTCAAGAGCTCAAGAGAGGGCCCCTGCCAACCAAAGAGCTCGATCAGAGCTCGATCGTCGTATCTGTCAACTCAAGAACTCCGCCATCATGACCGGGAGGCGCACACTACCCGCACGCCATCGTCGGCAACATGGGCACCCCCATACCGAAGGGACGACTTCCAACTACGGTCAAGGGCGAGACGGCGCATGACCACCGCCCATGCCCCGACCGCCATGTACGGCGACCACCTCAGCATCCAAGGCCGCCGAGAGCTCGAGGTAGCTATTGGCCAACCCACGAGCTTCGCTCGAAGAGCTCTTTTCGCCTCGACAAAGACACAAGATCATATTGTTCCACCTACCCCGCCCCAACTCGGAGAGCTCACATGTTCTATCCCCCTTGCTACTATAAAAGGAGGGGTAGAGTCTTCGATTGGGGCAAGCAAGCAAAGAAGAAGAACAATCACCCGGTTCTTCTCAAATCCGCATCCTCACTCTCATATTGGCACTTGCCTCAATCATAGAGACTTGGGAGCCGCTCCCTCTCTCTCCGCTTGTACGCGCGCGATGCGAGCATTTGAGCTCGGATAGTGAACACACTTTGGACTAGGGAGCCCGACTTCGCCCGAACCAAGATAAATCTCGTGTCATTGTCTCCGAGCTAGGCCATTCGAGTCCCGCACTAGCCACCATTACCGTGACGGTGGTTTTAGACCACGACACATAGAATCCATTGTAGCCGAGAGCCATTCGCCACGTGTATTATCGAAACCAAAATATTAAACGCAAATTAATTTGAATTCATCGCAAAGAAATAAAAGTAAACGAAGCAGATTACAATGTCAGTTCTGAAACGATTATCACTTAGAAACTAAAATTATTTGTTTTTCCATTAGGTCAGGAACTGAATATTAGAGGGAACAAACTGGAATTGCAAAGAAGATGAGGGGACGATATCCAAGATCTGAACGATATTCATTCATTGCTATTGAGGTCTATCCTGAACTTCGAAAATAAGCTGGAATTGGACACTGCAAAACTGCATTTAACCACAAAACTTTCCTATAAGATTAGTATAGAATCTCAAAGAGTTTCTGGTCTGTGTTATAACCGGTCGATCTGTTCCTATATTATCAGAGACATTGTCAGTACAAAAGAATATGATCTGCAGAGGCATTGTCAGTTCACCCCCATGAGTTCATTTTCACGAAACACAACAGGGAGGGAAAAAAAAAAGAGACCGATTGAGACTGCGAGTGAGATGTGTACACTTCAGAGTACAATGTTGGCATGTAGACAAGCCCTGATCATCGCTGCCATTGGCAACACGAGCCCTATGGAACCTGAAATCAGACAACATTAGCTAGCATTCATATACAGGCAAACAGAGCGAGCACATCGTTGATTCAGATTTCAAAACCTTTGGTGCTGCATTGCATACCTTCATGGCAAGGCGGGCCGGGTGGAAGGTGGAGGGAGCACTGTCGCCGAGAGCGGCTCGTCGCCGTCGGCCGTCGCAGACGACGAGCATCGTCGCTGGAATCCTTCGCCCGGACCTCGGCCGTTCGATTCTAGGAGACGTGATGATCCCCTCAACGGCCCCCTTCTTACGCGGCGAGGAGCCTCCTCTTGGCCTGCGGCTCCTTGAGTAGGCGCGGCTGCGGTGGCCATGAGCCGCACCTCCGCCTCCCCCCGGCGCCGCCCTCGCGAAATCTATCCCGGCGGCGGAGACTCCACCCGGCCCGCACCGGGTCGGGCCGGCGAGCGAGAGGCCGGGGAGACGCGCATCACGGTGGAGCGCGCCAGATCCCGGCGGCTGTCGTGCTCCGTGGCCAAGGCGTGGGCCTGGGTCCCCATCTTTGCCTCCGTCTATGATGACGGGAGCGCCTTGAAAGCGGGGCGCGTCGCGGCGGGCCGGCGATGTGAATGGACGGCGCGAGAGACGGGAGCGCGGTGCCGAGGCGGCGTGCCACCGGAGCGGCCGGGCAGCACCAGCTTGGATGCTGGGCGACCGCATCGCCGGAGCACGGAGAGAGGACCATCGGAGAGAGAGAGCAAACGGGAGAGGAGAGAGAAGGATGAGATAGAAGAAACGGCCAGCCGGAGCACATCGTCGCGCCGCCGCGACTTCCGAGCCAGCGCCCACCCCTAGACCGCGTTGCCGCCCGTGGCGCTAGGGGCGTCGGCCGCTGCCGACATGCACAGGTGCGCCGCGAGCCTCGCAACGCCGGGGCGGGCCGGAGGGACGCCAGCGCCGTTTCGTCGGGGTGGGGCCGGCTCGCCTGCCGCCGCCGCCGGCGCGGTCGACCAGCGGCGCCCTCGACCCAGGGATTGGGGCCCGCCCCTGGCCGCCGCCAAGAGGGCGAGTGACCAGGGCGGGTAGCCCGCCGTGCGGGGGGCATCGCCACGCCGCGCCTCCCATCCACGAGGCCCTCTGCGCCCGGCGCAACCCCGCGGCGACCCGCCGGCTGCTGAGTGCCGCGAGGGGAGTAATGGAGCTGCTGCCGTAAGCCTTTTCTACATGAGAGAGAAGGAGCAAGGAAAGGACCATGGCGGGGCCCATATGGACTGCTCGAGTGCTCGGCCACACGCAAAAGCGTGCGAACTCTTGGCGCCCGCGAACACTCCCGGGTTCCTCAGGCGGCGGTGGCCCCGCTGTCTTGCCCGCCCAATGGATTCGGTGAGACAACGGCCAAAACTACTCCCTGCGCCGCACGGCGTCACTAGTCCGCGGCGTGTTGACCGGACGGCCATTCCGCCCGGCCCGAAACCGGGGCCCGGCTACGGGGGCGACCACACACACCTCGCCGCGATCAATCCTCGGACAACAGCGCTCTGGGACCGCAGTGGGGCCTACCAGACGCCCATTCCTCTCGCCCAGACGCAGCCAGACTTACCGGGCCCAGCTGCAGCGGCACACTACTACGAGGCGGCCAATGGACCGGTCGGCAATGGCTGCAGCGGCAGCGGTTGGACTGGACACGGATTGCGGCGGCGTGGGTCAACGCGGCGAGCTATCCGATGTAGATCGAGCGGGCGTAATCGGTTTGATGACGTGGATGCCTGGCCGAACCTTTTCTCCACCCAAATATACTCTTTAAATGCGGCGCGTGGGTCAACGCGAGCAGAGCTATCCGATGTAGATCGAACGGGCAGAATCCAGTTTGATGACGTGGATGCCCTGGCCGAGCCTTTTCTCCACACCAAATATACTCTTTAAATGAGAGATAACAGCATGATGACAATGTTCTTGTTCTCTATGATTTTTGGATCCTTTTATTGCCTGTTCTGTGTTAGTATATGCGACGATCGTGCTTGTTTATACAACTCAATTTGCGACAGATTACAGATACATACATGAGTACTACTAATGTATAAAATGCAAACATATTGCAGGTCATCCTCAGCTGCTGAATGAGAGGAGTTCTGTCGCTGCAGTCGATAACTCCATAACAGTACAAGAAACAAAGATCTCTATAATATTATGTGCTAAAAGCACTTGCCTTTACTTTGGTGGCGTAACTCGAATTTGCTACGAGACCGAGCCGTAGCTCGGATGGCAAGCATCGCTGGTTGCGAAGCTGCCCACCAGCGTTCGAGCGCCGCTCGGCCTGGTGCTCACCCGAGTTTTTCCCCGAATATAAATTCCAGTTGCCTCGCACGGATGCGGCATCACTGTCAGATATTTCAGCCGTGTATTCACTTCGAGCTAGGTTGTAGATCTAGCTTGCACTCTAGGGGCGTGAGTGTGTTGGGTGTGTGCGTGTGGTGTGAGTTTAGGGCGTGAGTTAAGATACTACATCATGTATTGGAAAGGTGAGGCAAAAAAAAAAAAAAAAAACTCGAATTTGCTACTGTTGCCCGGACAAAAGTCGAGCACAGTATTGCCACTTGACACTGGCAGAGTGCAGGAAAACATGCAAGATTTGCAAACCCAGATGCTTGCAGTAGCTGTCACTTCAAACAGAGACGGAGGATCAATCCTTGTATGGAACAGTATTGGAGTACTATATGGAGTGGTCAAGAATTCCCCAGCCATGACTCTCTCTTCAATGCCCAGGTCTGTCCAGTGCTCAATTGGTCGATTCTGACCCTAAGATCTAATATGAGGGAGAACAACGTGATGACTTATCCTCTATGGTTTTTGGATCCTTTTTGTTGCCTGATCTGTGTTAGTATATATGATGACTTTTGTTCGATTATATGATTATATCAATATAAATCTGTGATAGATAGATAGATACATACTCACCAAGCACCTCACCAAACAGAGTTTCCTATAGCGTTTGCAGTTGTTGGAATAATGCTAAATTCAGAAGTGTCTCTAGATTTATTAAAACGAATGTTTTATAGCAACACACAAAAAATAACAAGTTAATGACAAATACACAAACCGTAGGAGAAATACAAAACCGGACAACCGGCACATACACATACACATAAGCAAGTCGTACCTAGGCCTAGGCTAGCCAGCGAGAGTGAAATTGAAGTTACTGCACGTCGTCTGCCTTCCGAGGAGCAGGCCACTGAAGCCGAGCTCCCCCTTGTCTTCATCGAACACCAGCAGGTTGTTCTCCATCTGAAACCCTCCGATGATCACCGCTGGCGCCGGCGCATCGCCGCCGTATCCGTGCCCTTCCACTTCCACCTGCTCCTCTTCCTTCATCTCGAGGAACGCGAAGCACGCGGTGTCGTCGCTGACCTGCACCATGGAGTTGGCGCCGAACACCATCCAGGTGGCGCCACTCTCGAGCATCAGGTCCACCTGCGGCACGGGGTAGCCGAGCCGCGTCGACCCGAGTCCCCGCGTGTCATAGCACAGCTCGAACGGCGGCGTCGGCGGGGTCACCCGCTTAATCCCGGACGTGGCCACGTCGAACGCCCTCACGACCGGCGCGTACACGTCCGGCCGGAGCACCGTGTAGGGGACGCGCGAGCTCAGCTCGACGATAAGTGGCCCCTGCTGCACCTCCTCGTGGTTCACGGCGATGCCCTTGGCCGTGATGAAGTACCCGGGGTCCCTGGGGTTCCCGTGGAGCGGCGTGGTGCCCGCCAGCGACGCCGTGAAGTCGGGCCGGCCCGGCGGGAGCAGGGACAGCGGGCCCCCACCGAAGATGGCCACTCCCAGGCCATTCCCAGCGCCGGGGAGGCAGAGCGCGAACTTCCTGGCGACGTTCTGCTTGCGGGCGATCAGCGCCGGCAGGGCGAGTCTGGAGCGCGCGAGGCCGGCCACGCCGACGGCGCCCGCAGGGAGGCCAGCGAGCAGGGTCCGCGGCGCGCATGCCGCGACGGCGGTGAACGAGACCTCGCCGAGCGGGTTAGCGCCGTCGGTGGCGTTGGCCGTGACGCGCGCCCGCGAGAGGTCCCCAGACAATGCCCGGCGCGCGAACGGGTTGTAAGGGTGCGCCCTGCACCGGCATCGGAACGGGTCGGACTCGTCGGGCACGCCGTGGCCCGTGCGCGGGCAGCCCGGCGGGTGGTGCGCGTGCGCGTGCGCGCACGCCGCGTGGTGGCACTCGTAGCTCGGGTGCGCCGCGGCGCACGTGGACCAGATGAGAGGCCCGGAGAGGTCCAGGACTAGAGGGAGCGCGTCCTTGAGCGGCGCCGTGTACAGCTTCGTCGCCGCGTCCCTGGTGATCGCCGTTACCAGGGGCTTGCCGCCGGACGGTGTTGACGTCGTCGTTGCTGCCGCCGTGCGAGGCGAGAGGAGGCTGAGCAACGAGATGACGGCGAGACGCAGCAGCAGCGCCATCTTGGGCTGGGAGGGATGGTTTGGTGTCGTCTGGTGCTGTGACTGTGTGTCACTGTAGGTGATCGTCGAGTGCTTAATATTGCAGTGCGCCGGGCGCTAGCTGCAGCTGCAGATCTGACTGGAAGGACCTTGGAATGCTTGCCGCGCTGTTTTTTTTTTCTCTAGGTTATCGCTGGTTTTGGTCAACCATGGCATCTGCTAGCTGGAGACGATGGATCCATGAGAGTCTGGGCGTGCCGCGATTCCCGTATGGGGACTTGATGGAGGAGGCCTCGATTCTGCAGTTCGTCAACACGCGCAGAGTTTGTTTGAACAACAGGATTGGAAGCATCAACTCAATCTTGCTTTCAAATCGCATGTGCATTCATTGTTGTTAGTGCCTCGCTCACTCTCATAAGGTCCATCCAGGATTGTTAGCCGGCGGTGTCGGTGTTTGCGTGCATTGTATCCATTCCCAGGTGTCAGCTCGCATGGCCAACACAGATCGAAGCTGCATGCAGACATTTCTCTTCGATCTCGAACGTGGCCTGAACCTGCAAGCACAACTCTGAGCTAGCATTACGGGAGCGGAGCCCCACGAGGACGACGACGACGCCGGGGTTCGAGCAGCGCACATATCGGATCTGCCTCGTTCTGGGGCGCCTCTACTAGTCAAAGCATTTCAAGTTCTGATGTTCTTTTTCTCTGCTGAACGTGCCACTCGAGGCCGATCTATCCGTGCCTTACGACGCGCCGTGCTTTCAGCGTGAGGTCATTAAAGCTCCCGGTAAAATTTACTTCGTGCTTTTCTTTTTACTGTCACTGTGGTACCGGCCCCAACGTGCAATGCTATTCAAGCGTGAGGATTTTGTTTGAACGGTTACCACACAAGACCTCTGTTTGAACGGTTACCACACAAGGTCTCTGATGGACAACCCATTAAAGCACTATTAAGCATAATTGAGGGTTTCTACTTCTAGATCGTCCTCTTTTGAGTTTTGACCCAAATGAAACTCAAAAACAAATTTAGAGAGACCTTGATCACGGACCATGTGTTAGGGACCCGTGCTATTGACCTTACAGATTTATGGTCTGGATGACACGACCTTCTAAGTTTAAAGTCTCACAGTTAGCACTTTGTAAGTTTAAGGATCTGGATGACACTGCCGGCCAAGTCTAAGGACCGGCGGTGAATTTTCTCTTTCGTCAAAGTTAACTATTCCAGTTTCGCTAAAGGAATGCACGAACCATCTCTGTTAAGAATATAACTTCTATACTAGCACAGTAAGTTACAGTGATCAACACGTGATGGTCGTCTTACCATCGTAGTGGCAAGGGGTTGCGCTGCGGCATCTTCGTCTTCCTTGGGGGAGCTTGCAGCATTGCGCGCATGTGATTGGTTCGGTGCGCGTCTGTGCTTATGTAGCGATCGACGAGTTGGCTGGTCACCTCGATCGATCGATCACCTGTCAGGTTGTCACGAGATGGCCGGTGCATCGTGCATGCAGCAGGCTTCTGAAACAGAATAGATCTCACTGAAGTACAGAAATGGTGAAGATCCCAAGACTGAAAATCGGCGTGGGGGCGTGGCGTATTGACGAAGGTGCGGGCCAGTCAACACGGAAGCATAGAAGATGGGGTTCTTCGTGAAGAAGCCCAGTTCCAGGTGTGGATAGCACTGTTTGGGCCCATAACACGAATCGTGCGACGCAAGGGCTCTGACCTGGCCCGGACGCTAGACGTGTCCCCGCTGGCGGCCCCGGACCCGGTGTTTAGAACGCGAGGGAGCACGGCGCATGCCAGCACAAACGGAATTCGCCGCTAATTCCCAATTCCACCCTAGGGTTTCACCGTGCCATCACCTCCTAGGCTCCTCCTCCGTGGAGATGGAGATGGCTGTGGGCGACTCCTCCGTCACCGAGGTAAGAGAGGCGGAACCCGCTGCGTCTGCTGTCTTAGAGCACGGAGTGCTGGACGCCGCCGCGGTTGCCGTGGACTCGGACACTGACTCGGAGATAACAAACTGGGTGGAGATGCCTCTGAGTAACCTTCGCTGGGTTCTGTCGTTCACGAGAGAGACTGACCCCGTCCCTACCCTGGAGGAGTACGGCATCTACACGGAGGAGGACCTGGAGAGGAGGGATCCGGACATGATGATCCGCAGGATGATCGCGACGCTGCAGGCCGATCAGGACGAGTTCTTCGAGTACCAGGCCTGGGTCCGCGAGGTCTACTTAAGGAACGGGCGTGTTATGGTGCCAGAAGACTTCCTTGGCCCCAAGGACGAGCTGAACAAAGCACTCCGTGAAGCTTGGGGAGACGGGTTGGTTTGTGATGCTGCTGCTGATCCCGAACCTCAAGGCAGCGATAGTACTGATTCCAGCACCAACCAGGTGTTGCCATCCGAGTAGAATATACTGCTCGATCGATCGGTCTGCTAAGGATATGATATGCAACCAATTTAATAATCTATAAATCTATATGCCCCGTAATCTATCTAGTAAAGGTACATTATTATATATAATCAGGAGTAAATGGCGATGCCTTAATCAGTGTCTTGTGTCATGTCCTCATGTCAAATTTTTACTAGTTTGGAACTCATGTCTTCTGTGCCACGTGTAATTAACAGTGGAGTCATCTACTGAATGTTGAAGTTCGCCGTCCGATGTCCATCGTCATGTCAATTTTACTTACTTTTGAACTGATGTCTTCTGTGCCATGTGTAATAACAGTGGAGTCATCTACTTGAAAATTTATTAGTTCGCCGTTCCATGCCCATCATTCTCCGGGCAAGTGATCGGTGCATGCCTTCTGAAACAGAAGATCTCACTTATCCCGGACGTTGCTCTGGCATCTGGGCACCGTAGGGCCGAGTCCGCCTTGGAGTTGCTCTTAATAACCATATCAAATGAAAAAAACTTAAAGAAAGTTGTAGATCCCATCGAGATTGAGCTACAATTTTCAAAACATCTTCGAGTCTATGAAATCTAAGGGGAAGTCTGTCGTTGACATATGGGTCTCATTTGTTGTATAAAAACTCAAAACTAGAAAGTTGTAAAATCTCATTGAGATTGTAGCTTGTAGGATAGCGGGGCGGGTAGAAGACCGTTTAGACCGGGATGAGATCTTCCAAATTTAGAGATCCAAAAATGCAATTTAGGATTTTGAGGATATCGATGACACATCCAGACAATTTTAAGGATCGCTATTGAATTTTGATCCTCAGGGGCTGTTAGCATGGTTAGTTTGTTACAGGAGGTAATTTATTACTCAAAGATTGACCGAGTTCTTTTGAAATCGAGCCAGATAATGTAGCTTAATTTGAAAATACGGTTTTGTAAAAAAAGAGTCAGCATATATTTGACCATTTTTTTTTTTGACAAAAAGCATTTGACCATTTGTTGATTGATTGGGCACTAACAGAACTCATGTTTTTTTGTGTTTTGGTGCACACTCTACTACTACCTGGGATCTTCACCATCAACGGCAGGCGTGGCGGCGTATCGGTTTCCAGCGAACAGGTCACGAACCTTCCCTCCATGGGGAAACGGTTTGGGCCTCCAATCTGTGGTCACTTTCATGGGCTCATGGCCCGTGTAACATCGCCCAGCCCAAAAATCAAATTCCGGCCACTCAACAGGGACGAAAGTTAAATTGGTAACAGCTTTAGCACGGACAATTTCTTCAGTCTTCACCCACGTTTTAAATAGCGCATATAGCGGCGCTATAAGCGGCGGCGGAGCAACTCACGCTTAAGCTATCACACTTTTTGCACTATTCGCGTTATTTGAGCTATAGCACGCTATAAGCGTCGCTATTCGCTATAGCGTCGCTTATTCGCTGCCGCTATTCGCTTTATAGCGCCACTATTCACGCTATATAAGCGGCAGCAGAGCTTCGACGCTACACGCTATAGCGCCCAATAGCGTCCAGGAAGGCCTGACGCTATTTTTCATATCCCGCTATTTAAAACATGGGTCTTCACACAACACAAAGTCTCCTAGCGGACGAAAGTTACATTGCAGCCAAGGCTTGGAAGAACAGTTCAACGGATTATTGTATCGAAAACAACCAATATTATTATAGAGTGGTATTATGTAAACCTTCTCTGGGAATGCGCAGCTAGCTCCACAAATTGCTTAATTAATTAAAGCAACATGGCAGAAAGTAGAAGGAACAAGAGCAACACGCCCAGATCAAAATCAGACGGGCCGAAGACCATCTCAATTCTTCTCAATCTTTCCCCTTGTCTCTCGCTCCATTCATGAAAATTGGTCTTTTATATTGAAGAGAAGAAATTTATGCAAACTGGTTGAAATCACGGTGAGCCACACAGGCTGCTGTTGCCGCCGACTGCATGCACGGCAACACCAGACAAACTTTGGGTTGCCTGTGCATGTTGGAGCTAGCTCGCTGCAGTTCAACGACAGAGACGAAATACGACTGGTTTACAATGAGCACACATAATATATTTATCCACCATCCATTTTCTTCAGAGTTTGACAAGGCTTTTGCTTAATTACCCTCCGTTCAGAATGAAGCAGATCTTGCAATATATCCTCCCACCGGCCCAGTGGCGAAGCCACGTTGGCTTTCCATGGTGCACGTGCACCACGGTAAAACAAGAAATTATCTAATATCTATCTCAATTTTCTATGTATTTCCTTTATAATTGCATATATTCCTTGATATTTGATAGAGAGTGCACCAGGGTTATTTTTGAGCTGGCTTCGCCACTGCACCGGCCCAACAACAACGACCAACCTGCAGTATATAAGTCACAAAAATTAGACAAAGGAATGTACGGACATCATATATAGAAGAAGACATATATCAGCGAGAAGGATCTTAATTACCATGCTACATCTTGATACGCAATTGATGATGTGGGAACCATCAGCTACAACTCTAATAAATTGACCGCTGCAATATGAGCGATCTTGTTTTGGTCCTCTCCTAGGCACTTCTCTATCAATGCTGGACAGTTAATTATCCATAGGGTCCTCAACTCGGTAAGGCCACGTATGCTTTCCGGCAGTGAACATAGCTTTGGACACCTCTCGATACGAAGTAATGTCAATGAAGTCAAGTCTCCCAACCATTCCGGCAGTATCTCTAAATCCCCGCACGACGTTATCACGAGTTCTTGGAGGGACTTGAAGCATCGAATAGCATCCGGCAAGGATCTCAGCCCTGTGATGTCGCAAATGTCAAGAACCTCTATTGAAGAGAGATGTCGGGTCCGACGCCACCCTTCAGAAGAAAGAGATTTGTATCCAGTCACAAGGAAAAATGGAGAGGTAGTAGAGGAGAGGTTCCCAAACCCATGTTCTGGCAGCACGTAATCGCTGTTCTCTAACCCCCACACCATGCTCCTTGGTGGGTAAGGCAGGAACTTCAGCTTTGGGCAATCAATGGCGAACAACATATGTAAATTTGGCATTAAGAACTCTCCTTCTTCAGTAGATGATCTCGTTGTCCACCACTCCTCCAAATTATCCATTGTCTTTAAATAAATTATTCTTAGCTTTTCACAGCTCCCGTAATCCCCATAGAATTCCCTACCAACATGTTTGATATTGGGCATATCAGTCAACATCAGTGCTCTCAGGTTTGGCAGGCGCCCAAGTGGGGGGAGGCAGTTGCACTCTGTTAGATCCACAAGATAGATGGTGGTAAGATGAGGTAGGTAGGAAGAAATGTCCATCATCCAACTAGGGAAGTCTATGCCCCTATAACCACGTAGATCGAGGTGTTGGAGACTTCTGGGAGGCAGAAGCTTCGCCAGTACTGCATCGTCTTCATGCTCAACCCGAATAACCTCACCATTGATCCAAAAAAAAATATGTTCCCATTCAAGAAATAGCTTCGTAAGCTTTGAGTTACTAGACAATTTACCTTGATCTGCCCCTTCCAAATGCTCGACACTCTCAAGGCCATTGATCCTCAGCTCAGAACAGGGTGTCCTCTCAAGCTGTGCAATTTGAATCCATAGTTCACTGCTTCCGCCATCAAGCTCAAAAGACCTTTGCAAGTTCAAAGTCTGTCTCAGTCTTCTAACATCACCTGCTAGTGCTACTTCAAATGCCGATCCAACAGTTTCAAGTGTTGACATGTTAAATATGCTATCAGGCAAGTTACGCATGAAAGGGCAGCCTCCAAGGCTCAAACTTTTTTAGTCGTAAATCACCAATAGAAGAAGGTAGGTGTCCGAGCTTAACACAGAATGACAAATCTAGATGCTTTAACATCATGAGTTTGCATAGAGAATTTGGCAAAATTCGAACCTTTGAACAACTTTTCATGTTCAGATATTCAAGCTTAGAGAGTTTATCGATCCAATCTGGGAGCTCTTCAAAGTTATGGCAGTCTGACAGATCAAGATGTGTCAGATCATGAAGCTGAGAACAAGATTCTGGTAGCGATTGGAGTTTGTAACAATCAGATAGGTTCAAAAATTGAAGCCTATGCAAATCGCCAAAGGATTTTGGAAGTGTATGCAGTTCATGGCAGCTTGCCAAGTTTAGGAAGAGAAGAGCACTTAGGTTTCCAAAAGAATTGGGAAGCTCACAAAGGCTGACACATCCTGATAGGTCGAAGTATTGTAGCTTTTTTGAGACAACCAATACTTTTGGGTAATATGTTCAGGGAAGTATTTGAAATTATCAAGGTCTGCAGGTTTAGCAGACGGTTCAAGGATTTAGATAAGTTTAAGATAGGAAGGGTAGAGGCATCAAGATACCTTAATAGCTTTAATTTATACACAGAAACCGGTAGCTTTGTCACATGGCATCCACAAAATCCAAAACTCTCAAATATAATGTGTGTGAGAATGCTTGTTTAGGAAGTTGCAATTTATCACATTCCCTAAAATGCATGGCTCTGACCTTCATTGGGAAATCTTTAAAGGACGTCGATGATGTCATGTTATGATTTATCAATAAGTGATAGTTGCAATTCAATTTATTTCCCATGGTATTGATGTTTTCTGCACCATCTGTGTAAGAGAATTCATCACCAGCAACATGTCTTGCAAGATCATGTACCATATCATGCATACGAAGTCTATGTGTGGGTTTGAATATCCCTGCAGATGATACCTTGCAGAAGAAAAAAAATATAGTTTAGATCTTTAATACAAATAATTTTGATTTTGTAAATACAACTAGGTCATGATTATTTCACTTACTGTAGGATAAGTCAAGATGTTAAGGAAGGACATCCCCAAGAAATCATCAACATATTCAGTACCAATCTTTTGCAGTAGTTGTTTGTCACTGCTTTGAATGAACCCTAAAGCAATCCATTGCTGGATCAAGTTGTCATGATATATTTCTTGGCTCTTCGGAAAGATAGAGCAATACATGAAACAAAGTTTAAGTTGTGAAGGCATGTGGTGATAGCTTAGTAGCAGCCCCTTCAGAATTCCCTTGTCATCATCCTTGATATCCATTATATTAGTGTTCTTGATTTCAAGCCATGCCTCTATTGTACAGTTCTTCTGCATCACATAACCGAGAGACTTGGCAACCAGAGGTACACCATTGCATAGTTTTGCTATTTCCTTTCCAATGTGTATAAAGTCAATAATCTGACCATCTCCTAAATTCTTTGGCCTCATAATAGACCAACATTCATCATCTGATAAACCCTCTAGTTTGATTGGAACAACAGTATGAAAATGTGATTCCCCGACTGATAAAGTACTAGCAACCTTCTCACTACGAGTAGTCACTATGATCTTGCTGCCTTTGTTTCCAGATTGTAACATGGCCACCAGCTCCTCCAAGGTATGTACCCTTTCCTCCCATAAATCATCTAAGACAATAAGATAGACCTTGCCATAGAGTATGTGATCAAGCTGAGATTTTTAGAAAATGCAGAGAAACATCTTTTACTGGAATAATGCGACCATCTAGCTGACAGATAATATCAGCTATAATTTTCTCTAGTTTGAAGTCCATTGAGACATAGACCCATGCTTTTAGATCAAAGTGAAACTCATTTGTTTCCTGAAGAGTGTAAACAAATTTTGCAATAGTTGTTTTACCTATTCCACCAAGGCCAACAATAGGAATGATAGAGATTTCTGGATCTCCATAGTTTTGCAACAGCTTGAGGATATGTTTCGTCTCTCTTTCCTTCCCACCATCTGAACATCATCTCTGCCACCAATATACGTTTCTCTCCCCATTTCATTATTAACCTGCTCTGTTGACGACACGGAGGATGGGAGGAAATCAAATTTCTTCACATCCTCAGCAATCTTATTTAGCTGGAGCCTAATACTTCTCATCTTGCAAGGGGGCGGAGCCTCAGTCGCGGCTCACGGAGGGGCTGGGAGGCACGGGATGGCATCCCCCATGCCTCGGAGGACTGGGAGCGGCGTCGCTCTCGCTCCCCAGCACGCCGCGTGATCACTGCCACTGGCCTCTACAACGACCTCGGCCTCGACACTATGGTGGCAGCTGATCGCGTGCATCAGGACGACATCAAGAGGGACTTCGATCCCATGGCGCTGGAGGCTTCCATCGCCTGGCCAAAGAGGGCCGGCGCACTGGAGCTTTGCTATTCTCCGGAGGGCGCGACGGAGCCAGCTGGCTCGCCGGCTTACGTCCCCGTCTCCGCGCTTTGGTCTGGAAACAAAGGTGCGCGCGGGGGAGGGGAACCAGCGGAGGAGATTGTGTTTGGTCCGGGTGTGCAGCTAGAGTCACCAAGGAAGACCAAGGAGGCAATAACTTCACCTCCATCTGATCAAGTTGCCGACATCTCAGACCTGGTGAACAAGATGGACATTGATCCAGCAGAGGATGCTGCACAGGTACTGTCCGGGAGCAGGCAGCACGACGTGGTGGATGCCGGAAGGGTGGATCCATGCTTTGGTTTGTTCTGTGAGATTCAGCAGCCTCTTCTGCAGGTCCCTGAGGAGTATGCAGCCAAGACCAGCAAGTCCAAGAAGAAGAAGAACCTGCTGCCTACGAGGTCCAGCACAAGGCTGGCGGCGCGGCCGTCCCCAGTACCGGTCGCGGAGCGTGCTACTCAGAAGCTGATGCGGGAGCTTGAGTTCGTTGGTTACCAGCAGCAGCAGGCCACTGATTGTGCGGTGGCCGACTACATCGATCAGCGTGGCGCGGATCTGCCGGAGAAGGCGGTGCAGGCACTCATGGCTGCCACCAGGCTGGGCAACAAGAAGCTTTCCAAGGTGCTGCAAGACATTGTGCAGCAGGCGGACGTGGTAGAGCTGGAGGCGTAGCATGTGTTCGGGACTGGGAGTCTCTGTTGGGTGTTAGTGTCTGATTATGTTAGGTTGTTTGCCAGCACCGGCCGGCCTTATGCCGGTAGAGTTCGGATTACTTTCCTGTGGTGGTGAGTTTCAGTTCAACTGTGTTGTTGTTGAGGTAGTAGTGTTTGCCAGTTGTAAGGGTCTTCATTGTACCATCAGTGAGAGGGGTTTCAGAGGAGGGGTGCAGGACAGCCAAGTGACACAGGCTGTGCAAGATTGGCAGTCTCGGGGCTGGTGTCTGAACCCATGTATCAGTTTCAGTTTCAGTTTGTTTAATAGAGATCGGTTTGCTGGCTACATGCTTGTTTTGCTTGTTCAGATGTTGTTTGGGACAGTTTCCAAATGATACAAGCTGAACCAAATATTCTATGTTGGAATGTGAGGGGTCTGAACAGTGCAGCAAGGAGGGAAGTGGTCAAATTGATGGTGACCAGCTCCAGGCCATACATCATCTGCATACAAGAAACAAAACTGAATGATATTGATCGAGCATGTGCAATGGATTTCTTGGGCCACAATTTTTTCTCAACTTTCGAGTTTGTGCCTGCTGATGACACAAGGGGGGGTGTCCTCATTGCCTGGCACAACGATTATGTCGAGGCTGGTCAAGTGAACAAAGGAAACTACTGCTTGTCAGTGCAGGCCACTCTGAAGCAATCCAACTCATCATTCAAAATTACCACGGTTTATGGACCAACTGAAAATTCAGAAAAAAACGCCTTCTTAGCAGAGCTGGTAAGCTGCCACCCAGGTAACTTACCTTGGATTTGTTTGGGCGATTTCAACCTAATATATGAGGCCCAAGATAAAAACAATGATAACATCAATAGAGCACAAATGAGACGTTTCAGACAGGCTTTGGATGCCAGTGAACTAACTGAAATCAGATTACAAAATAGAAGGTACACTTGGAGCAATGGAAGAAGGAACCCAACGCTTGTTAAACTTGACAGAGCATTCTGTACCAAGGAATGGGAGGAGCTTGTCCCGACTGCGGGCCTGGTGGCACTAAGTAGCTCCTTATCAGACCATTGCCCTCTGTTCATTCGCAGCCAACAGCAGAGGCACAGGAAAGCGTTTTTTAGGTTCGAGAGCTTCTGGACTAGAGTGCCGGATTTTGCTGAAATTGTACAAGAGGCTTGGTCACAACCGGTCAGTGGTAACAATCCAATTATGATCTTGCACAACAAGCTCAGTAACACGGCAAAGGCACTAAAAGTTTGGAGCAAGACCCTCTTCAGTCAAGCGCGCTTGCAAATGGAGATGGCGAACCAGGTGATCATGGGGCTGGATGTTGTACAAGAAACGCGGGGACTGTCTGAGGTGGAGTTTGGCCTACAACGACAGCTGAAGCAGCATCTGTTGGGCTGGGCAGCGATTGAAAGGTCAAGAAAAAGACAGTGTTCGAGGATAACGCAGCTCAAGGAGGGGGATGCTTGCACAAAATTTTTTCACCAGCGCGCAAAAGGAAGACGGAAGCAAAACCAAATCCTATATCTAAAGAGCAGCACGGGTCAACTTGAGTGGGGACATGAAGAGAAAGAAAGCATCCTGCTACATTACTTCAATGATGTACTAGGAACTAGGTGGATAAGAACTCACAATTTGGACTGGGACAATATCAACCTGATTCAATTACAAGCACAAGACCTGGATCGGCCGTTCACCTTGGAAGAAGTCAGAAACACAGTGGACAGCATGCCGGCTGAGAAGGCGCCGGGCCCGGACGGCTTCACAGGAATGTTCTACAAAAAATGCTGGAACATCATTCAGCTAGACGTCCTGGCGGCGATGAACTCCTTCCACAGCTTGCTTTCAGGACCCTTTGGAAAAATGAATGGAGCAAACATCGTCCTCATTCGAAAATCAGAGGTTGCTGAACTACCGAGAGAATACAGACCTATAAGTTTAATTCACTCCTTTGGGAAACTAATCACAAAGACCTTGGCAATTCGACTTGCTCCTCACATGGATATGCTGATCTCCAATGCTCAGAGTGCTTTTATCAAGAAAAGGTGCATCCAGGATAATTTTTTATATGTCAGGAACCTGGCCCGTGCTTACCACAAGAAAAAGATACCTTGCCTCCTTTTCAAGCTAGATATCTCAAAGGCTTTTGACACCGTTTCATGGGAATATATGTTGGAGCTGCTGCAAAGGAGAGGGTTTAGTGACAGGTGGAGAGAATGGATGTCAACCATCTTCAAGACATCGTTCTCGTCAGTGTTGCTGAATGGCTCTGACGGGCCTAGGATAAACCATGCGAGAGGCCTGAGACAAGGGGACCCTCTCTCCCCATACCTCTTTATTCTAGCCATTGACACCCTACAATATCTGCTAGAGTTGGCAACTGAAAATGGGACTCTATCAGCACTAAGAGGAAGGACAGCAAAGCTGCGTCTGTCGATGTACGCGGATGACGCTGTTATCTTCCTAAATCCAGACAAGGACGAGGTCTGTGCTTTATTCAGGATCCTAGAGCATTTTGGACTAGCAACTGGGTTGAAGCTTAATCTTGATAAATGTACAGTGGCACCAATCAGATGTGGAGACCTGAATCTGGATGAGATACTACAACATTTTGGGGGCAGAAAAGTCAGCTACCCCATATCTTACTTGGGGATGCCGCTCAACCTGGGAAGACTTAAAATGGCACATGTTCAGGTGTTTGTTGACAGGGCACATACCAAGCTAACTACTTGGCAGGGTCGGCTGCTAAATCTCGCTGCAAGAAGGGAACTAGTTCGCTTGGTACTAAGCTCCATGCCCATATACCTCATGACATCCATCAAGCCACCTAAACAGCTAATTGACGAGTTGGAAAAGATTAGTAGGAGTTTCTTTTGGGCCGGTGATCAGGAGCTCACGGGGAAAAATGCAAAGTGGCTTGGACAACGGTGGCGAAGCCGGTGGATTTCGGAGGCCTAGGTATCATCGACTTTCAAAGGTTCAGCAGGGCTCTGAGAGTAAGATGGCTTTGGTTTCAGTGGACACGTCCCGATCGACCATGGGTTGGATCAGAGCTACCGACAGACTCCGATGATCTAAGCCTTTTCAATGCAGCGACGGTGGTTACGGTCAAGAACGGTACAAAAGCCTCCTTCTGGAAATCAAGTTGGGTGCACGGGAAGACTCCAGTGTCTATGTTCCCGGAGCTGTATGCACATAGCAAAAGAAAAAACAGAACGGTGCGAGAAGCGCTGACATCGAACAAGTGGATCGAGGATATTGCTCATGACCTTCATAACAACCTGCTGGACGATTTCTTCAACCTGTGGAACGCGATCGAATCAGTGGGTGTCAACCTCGATGATACAGAAGAAGACTCAATTGTATGGACCTTAGAAAGCTCAGGCACTTACTCGGCAAGATCAGCTTATATGATACAGTTCGCGGGGCAAATTTTGTCAAGTTTCAGAAGGCTAATCTGGAAAGCGTGGGCGCCGCCGAAGTGTAAATTATTTCTTTGGCTGCTGCTACAAGATAGACTCTGGACTGCTGCGAGATTACAGAGAAGAGGATGGGAAAATAACTATTTCTGTGGCTTATGTCACAGGAACCTAGAGACAGCTGATCATCTATTTTTCGAATGCACTCTGTCAAGATCAGTGTGGCATATGGTGGCAACCTGGAGTTCCTGTGGGAGTATGCAACCGACACTTTGGGAGGAGAAATCGAATTTGGAGGATTGGTTTAGCCAGGCTTTGGGACCGACCAAAAAAGGAACACTCACTGTCGATACTAATCTTGTGGACAATCTGGAACGCGCGAAACGCAGCAATCTTCAGAGGCGAGAGACGAACAGCGCAAGACATCTTCAATGAAATAAAAGACACCGCTCATCTTTGGTCTTTGGCGGGCTGTCGGGCCTTTCAGGCCTTGTTTGTTGTTCATTTTGTTAGCGAGTAATCAGTTTCTGTAAAACTTGCCTGACAGCAGCCTAGGCTGGTCTGCAGGATCGGCGCTCCTTGCGCCATTACTGTTGTTTGTTTCCTTTCTTATTAATATATGCCGACCTTGTCGGATCTTTCAAAAAAAAAATACTTCTCATCTTATTTGACATGGTGATACGCACAACCAATGGATTGATCGATGAGAAAAACAATTTAACCTGTAGTCAATCTTTTTTTTTAGTTAGTCAAATGTGAAAACAATGACAGTATAGAAATGTCCTTTCTGCAACTAGGAGAAGTACATTTTTTTATGCTATTGATCTCTAAATGAAATAAATCTATGAGAGGCCATGCTTATGATTTCGGGCTTTAACAGTAGATATTCCTTGTAAATCATGGCTCATGAGTGCACAATGCAGGCTTGGATATTGCGGCACAGACTGAACGATAACTATGTAATTGACTTCTGAAATTTTCGCGCAAAGCACGCTTTTGAAAAAAAAAATTCTGAAATTTGTAATGGATGTATATATTTGTTAAACAATCGCTAAGTCCCAAAATAATACAATTATAGGAAGGACCATGAGGGTAGATCACAAATATCATATGTTTTTTTGGAACCTCACAAATATCATATGTTACATGTAGGGTTTATTCAATTGTAAAAGAAGGTATACTATTTGTGATATTAACATTAACTAACTAAAAGGAATAAAGGTATATTCTTCTTGCAATTATTCTCCTAATAAAATATGGAATTTGACAACTCTATATTCCCCTGTTTTAAATAGCGGAACTACAACTCCGCTTATAGTCTGCCAAAAGAGCCTCCGCTCTAAGCTATTCGTCGTTTTTCCGCTATGTGAGTTTTCACCGCTATTCACCACTATAGTGCCACTATTCACCGCTATAAGCGTAGCTATTTAATGCTATAGAGCCGCTAATCTTCTCATTCCGACTCGAGAGAACTCAACAGTTGCAATTTACTTAGTATTTCCTACTTATTAATTATCATTTGCTACTAATTTCATATTAGAAACATACTTATATTGATCAAATTTCATATTCGCCATGTTATTGGAATCAAATTACTGCTGTTTTCATGTTTTTTTGAAAAAACGCTGTTCGTCAGAAGCGCCGTTATAGCTGCATAGCCGGAAAAAAAAAGGTGTCGCTATTTTCAATAGCCCGCTATTTGAAACTTGGCTATATTCATTTCAACTCTTTATATTCTTCAAGGAAAGATGGAAAAAACGACTTTGATTGTACACATGTGAAGAGTGATGGTGTGCTTCTTGCAGGCCAACACCCTGCTTCTTCCAAGGTCCTATGGTGATGGTCATGGACCGAGAGTGTCAGAAGGGACACAAGAGGGGAGTTTGGAACGCTCGGGCGGGGGCTCCTGGACCCTAGCCGCCTCTGGCAGGCCCTATCGTGCCGCCAGCTGCCGCTCCCACCGCCCTCCAGTCCCCTACCCTCACCCCTCCAAGCCCGCTGACCATCACGCTGGCCCCGGGGTGGGGCGCGCCGCTGCCTCGCCGTCGCATCACCTATTGCGCGCCTCCTCGGCATCTCTAGCGGAGAAGCATCGACAAGGATCCGCGGTGGCGGTGCTCGAGGCCACACGCCGGTGTACTTTGCGGAGGGTCGGATGGCGAGGCGGAGCGCTTCCTAGTGCGGGCCGAGCTGTTGGGCCGCCCGACGCTGCCGGCAGAGCCGTTCGTGGAATCCTCCATGGCCTCCATCTTCGCCCCCACCTTTCCCCTAGCTCCCTCCCCTGCTCCACCTCGTGGATCCGGGTCGAGTGGGCTCAGCTCGCCGCCGCAGTCACTGTATGCGGCTGCCTCGGCCCCCGCCGTGGTAGATCCTCCATGGCCGTCCATGACCCCTCTGCTGCCGCCGGGGCAGGCCACGACTGCTGCCACGCCCGGGGAAAACGGAGATGGTGCAGCGCAGCCCCCTACGCCCATGCCAACTCCGTCATGCTCCTCGTCCTCCTCGTGGCTGCCAAGAGTTGTTGCGCCGGAGGACGCTGAAGAACCACTGCCAGGATTTCCCATCTTCGGCATCTTCAACACTGCGCCCATCACAGATGCTTGCGCTGCTGTGGTGGCCGGCGTTGAGGACAGGGTCCTCCGCACGCCGGCGGTGAGCGCACCCGCAGCCCCACCGCCTAGTGCAACCATCGAAGAGGGCATTGAGGGCGCGCCCATTGCGAACATTGTGCTGCTGCGGCGACCAGCATTGAGGACGGAGTCCTCTGCACGCCGCCAGCGAGCGCACCCGCAACACCACCACTCAGTGCAACCGTTGAAGAGGGCGTCGAGGACACGCCCAACGTGGAACATTGCATTGCTGTAGTGGCTGGCGTTGAGGACGGGGTCCTCCGCGACGCCACCTATGAGCGCACCCATAGCACCACCGCCGGGCAACCATCGAGGAGGGTGTCGAGGACGAGGTCCTTCGCAATCCTTTGGTGACCGGGCAAGCTGGGGCCAACTCCTCCCCTGATGTCGTGGAGGACGCCCGGAGCACGCTGATGACGACGACGTAGGGGTGGGTGGGAGTGCCTTCGGCCTTGACGCCCTCCTCGTCAACCCGCCTCCGCCTCCCGTCCCGAGCCCATCTTAGCCCTTGTCTCCGAGTGCGGCGCCATTCCACTATATATGGGCATGCAGCCCGAGCCCGCCGGCCCGGCCCGTGGCCCGGCTCGGTAGGGCGTGTCGGGCCCGGGCCGCCCTCCGGCCCGCGACACGGCACGACGGCACGGCCCGGTGTCTAGTGGCCCAACAATCCAACATTGAATTTCCCGGCCCAAAGATTGAATTTCCTAGCCCAAAGAGCTTGAAGGCAGCCCAACAGTTGCGTAACCCTAACAAAACCTGTAGCCCCACCCAACAGTCGTCCCGGCCGAGTCGTCTCCCTCCCCGCTCTCCGTGCACGAGTCGCGGACTTCGCCGCCTCCCGCCCATGGCCGCCTCCACGCCGACGCCGCCGCGGCGGCGGCAAGCTCCCGCAGCCGGGCGCGGCAAGCCGCCTCCTGCTCCTCCACGGACGACGCGGGCGCGCGGCCATCTCCCGCCTCTCCCGCCGCGGCCGGGCACGGCCCTTGGCGGGCGGCAGCAGCTCCATCGAGGGCGGGAGCAGCTCCCCACCGCCGGCGGCGCTCTCGCGCCGCGGGCGGCACGGCGGCGGCGCGACCTTCTCCCTCCCCGCCTCCCGCTCTCCGCCGCTCGCGCCGCGCCCTCATGGCGGCTCGGGGATGGCGGCACGGCGGCACGCCAGCACGGCACGGCCGGGCATCACGGCACGGCCGACACACGCATCGGCGCGGGCGACATCGACACCGTGGTCGGCACGGCACGACATGGTGCACATATATACATTCCACCTTGGGAGCGGCATGCGGGGGCGCTCAAAGCATCGGCGGTGGGCGGACGACGACGGCAATGCGTTCGCCGATGAGCAGCCCTCTAACCCGCCGCCGCTCGTCGGGGCACGCAGGTTGGCCGCCGTGCCTCGAGAGCGCCACGGGCTTGCCCGGCTAGGGCTCCCGATTGCGGCGGGGTGGCTCGCGAGTGGCGCGGTCCCCAAAAAATACGAAGACAATGGGATCGACCTTGTCCCTAGTTGGTCGCCAAAGATTCCCGCCGACCGGTGGAGGGTTGTGCCCCGCACGATGGTGCTCCCGGGCATGAGCATTGTGGGCAAGCTGGCGCTTCAAGTGCTCGGCAAAGGGGCACCCCATCGCCACCTACTACAACCTACCTTGTCGATTCCTCCGTTTGCACTACCTTGGCCACATTGCACGGACCGCAAGAGGCTAAGGCGAGTCGACAATGGGGCAAGGCAAGACATTCGGCAATGGTGCGGCGATGGTGTGGGGGTGGGGGCGGTCGCTCTGTGGCTATGGGTCTCGGTGGCATGGTTGACCCCGTTCTCCCCCCACCGATGTGCTGCGGTTTCCTTCGAGCTAAGCGCAGACGCCGCAGGCGAAAAGGAAGTAGGGGGCGACCAGCACCAACCCGGGCTTCAAGGTTTGGCGACCGCGGTCTGCTCGCCCTTGGGCTAGAGCATCGACCACTCCACCGACCGAGGGCTCTAGCTTCATATCACCGACCTCTCGCCAGATCCGATGGCCACCGGAGGGACGTGGCCTGGACCACCATCCCGTGAAAGGCCCACCGCCATCACCGGCGACGAGCCCCCCTGGCCATTCTAGATATGGCGTCCCTAGAGCCGACAAGGCTGGTGGCCAACACAAACCCACAGCCTACGCCTGCCTCCTGGGTTACGGTCCTGGAAGGCCCTCCGTCGGCCCTCGGGGCCACCTGGGAAGGAGCTTCTTCGGGACCTTCCTCGCCCACCTTGAAGCCGGAGGAGCACCCGGGTGGGGCGACCGAGCCGCACCGACCGAGATGCTCGGCCCGATCCGGAGGCCCTAACCACGCACTCGCCGATTCTGCCCGCCGCCGCGACGGCGAGTGGGGCGGAGCACCACGTCAAAGGCCGTGACTACGGTGGAAGTTGGCTCAAGGCACGTCGCCTCCGACGGTGGCCGACCACACGACCGCCAACGCCGAGGCTTCCGGGCGCAAGGGAGAGGTCACGCCGCATGGGCAAGTGGTCGTGATCCCTGTGTTGGCGCGACCGCCACCCAGGAGCGTGGCACGATAGACGATGACGACGGATGCTGCTCGCCACCACCGAGCTTCCTCGTGCTCGCATACAAGGACGCCGGGATGGACCGACACACCGCGGCGAAGGGCGATGATGTTGCAAAGGTGCTCGGCGGGCGCGCATCGAGGGTCGCCGGTGCTCAAGAAGGTCTGTCGTACCCCTGCTGCAGACGCCTGCAACACCCCTTTGCGGACCGGGGGGCTTGCGCTCGTTCGGGCTTCCCCTCAAGAGTGCGAGAATAGCGGGCGCTAGCCGCTCGCGAACACCCCGGTTGCCAGGCGAGGGGAAGGCCTCTTCTTACAATGACTTGAGGGAAAGAAGACGGAGGGGACTAAGCTAGAGTATGAGGCCACGTTTGGCGACGACCCCGCTGACGCAGACGTCGAGTCCTTGTGGGAGCTCTTCCCCGACCTCGCACGCCCTTGGCAGTCCCATGGGCGACGTGGCGCCTGCGCATGAGCGCCACCGGCGATCCACGGATCCAAGCCGGTGCGCGCAATCTAAGCTGTCCAATCCGTGAATAATCCGCTTAGGAGGAAAGGTTTGGAAGTGACGCAAAATGTAATATTTTAACTCCCTGGAACGCGCGAAAGCGCGGATGTAAAAAATTCTTCTCTTAAATACAGAGATGCGCAGTCTTTTACATATTCGAGAAGAAAAAACATGTGAAGAGTGAAAACCGAGTACTGTCATAGTAGAACGTACCGTGCTTGTGCCTGTGCTCCTTTTCCATATGGTTGCATTAGCTTCCAACTCATCCATCGCATCTTCGATGTCGTAGGCAACAGACTTGTACTTCTTGAGCCAATGTTGTGCCAATCCATCGTTGTCAGTCCCTCCCCTTGGGAACGCTTGTCTGCGTAGCTAAGCGCAACCTGCAGGGTCATCATTTTGTTCTCCATGTCCTCAACATCACTCTTGAAGTTCCAGAGCATCCACCCCATCCTCTCCCACGCGGTTTGGCTGAGCTTGCCGGCGACTTGCTTCACAACGGCTCCCGCTATCATCTCTCCTGCCACGCTCATGGCTACAGGCCTCTGCTCTCGCGCACACTCGGCAACCAGTTGCGTTGCGTCCGAGAGAGCGCGCAGACAGAGCAGAGGAACGGTGATCGAGGTGTTCAGCTGTTGTACCGCCAAAGTCTTGTTTCTCTTCAGTGCATCAGCACTTCGGTGTCAGTCAGGTGGACTTGTGTGAACAAGTCAGGCAGTCAATTCTTGGAGCCAAGAGCCTCCTCACATCAGTTCGAACATCGAAGATACCTTGTTTTGCCGTAGCATGGTGAGGATCTAAGCTAAGAAACTTCAATTCAGAACTATAGGAAGTACAGATGGATCGACTGCAGAGAGAATGATGAGCTATCAGTAAGGTACGCACCGTAGCGTGCTGACGTGCTGGTGGTCCTCCTAGCTACGATGTAGCTCAACGAGGTCTACCGCGTTTGCTGCTGCAGCCTAGACAGGGAGCTTGGTATGTGGAGGCTGGAGTGATCACTCCTTTATCTAAAAAAAAAGACATGGAGCTTGGTGAAGGTGTCCCAAGCGTGGTCGGATATCGACGTGGTCGCCAGCTCGCCGCAGCCGAGTTGTAGAGCGTGGGCTGAGCAGTGGCAGCGTAGCTTGTCTTATAGCCGGCGCTCAATGTCGAAGCATTGCCCGTAATGATCCTTGGCACCTCGCCATTGTACACTAATGGTTGTGTAACAATTTCCACTTCCCTCTTAATGCACTACGTGTAATGCACGCTTAAAAAAAAAAGCTTGTCTTGATAGCCGAGAAGACCCAGCCAAGGTCGCCGGCCAGAGGTTGTCGCGTGCTGGGTGGCGGCAAATGTGGAGCTCGATTATGGGAGGCGTACTTGTGACCAATCCAATTGTCTTGTGGGAGTTATTTTATTAAAAATGATAAATAAACTACAAGTTGTCATTATTAACTTTAAAAAATGGGGTTGGAAAACGAAACCCAATGGACATCGGTTAATCGCTTGTTGTCTTCTCTTCGGCCTCTCATGCAATCGCTGTTTTTCTCGGGAGAGGATGCCTCGGCGTACTCCTAATGCATCGTCTTTCTTGTCGTTGTAGTTAACTCTTAGTTCAGTCTCAATGAGGGTTTAATGCACATTAAATGCAGCACCATATCAACAAAATTTCACTTTTGCATGAAACCCTTAGGAGAGAGAAGGAAAGAGTTTTTACCATGGTGAAACCTTTGGGCACTGTATCACATGCGTTGAAAAGCTGCGTGAAACCCCCATTGAGACACACAAATAGAGTTTCACCATGCAACTATGTAATTAAACCATGCAATGAGAGAGAGTTTGTGGGACCATTGAGCCTATGAAACAGTGTGAATGAAACTATGCATTGAGGGAGACGCCTATTTTTCACGCCAAAAGTTTCACATCTTGAAAATCGGGAGGTGAAACTCTCCATGAGACTGTCCTTATTATTATAACCAAATGGTTATACGTCACTGTTCATGCCAGCAGCGAAAATGTTACTAAATCCACTATAAGACAACTAGCTTAGACAAGGTGTAATTGATTTAGCAATTTGGTGCTTAGTTTGAGCGACAATTTCGTATGAGTTTCGTGTTTGTTACGAAATCCACTATATCGTCTTTGTTATCTTCACTTCTGTGACAATTTCGTGTTTCAATCCTATTTTAATGTGCTCAGCACCGGCAACGCACAGCTTTGCTAAAAACACTTCGGCGTGATAAAAAAAGAACAGCTTCTGGCACCGAGGGCTCCTGCCTCCTGCCTCCTGCACTCGTCGCAACAGGCATGTAACAGAGGGCTCCTGCGTCCTGCCTCCTGCGTCCTGCCTCCTGCCTCCTGCCCGTGGGAGCCAGGAGGCCGAAGCCCAAGCAGATAGCACAGTTTCGGCCCATAAAAATATACGAATCGTGTGACGCTAGGACTCTGACCCCGCCGGACGCTAAAGACATCCCCCCGCACGGCGCACGCAGAGCACGAACAGAACCCGCCGCCAACTCCCAATTCCACCCAGGGTTTCACCGCGCCATCACCTCCTCCGTGAGCAATCGAATCACCTGTTGCGGCCCGGCGTGCCGTGGCGGATCGGAAGAGCGAGAGGGCAGAGGCTGTAGTGGAGATCGATGGCAGACCAAGCAGGGGTGCTGGAGGCCTTGGCCACGGTCGATCCCCGCTGGCGGAAGCGGAGGAGGCGGCTGCTGCTGCTGCTGCTGCTGCTGTGGACTCGGACTCGGAGATAACAAACTGGGTGGAGATGCCTGTGAGTACCCTGCGCTGGGTTCTGGCGAGGACGAGGAGAGCGACCCGGTCCCTACCCTGGAGGAGTACGGCATCTACACTGGGCTCTGTTTGGAAAATCCCGGTAGTTTCCTGGGGCAATCCCCGCGCATGCACTGTCAACAGATCCGCGCATGCAATGTCAACAGATCAAATTGGTGGGCCATGCGGGGGATGGCGCTGCCCTCCCCCGGGCGTCACTCCCCGACCTCAGATGAGCGGGCGGTCAATCCCCGGCGTCATGCATGCGAGCGGGGCATCGCTCCCCCACGCTGTACCAGACACGAAACGAGCCAATGCAAACTCACCGCGCATCAGCCACAAATAGCTAGTCTCACCCAGGGCGGGGCTCCCGGGGTTTCCCCTGCTTCCCAAACGAGGCCTGAGGAGGACCTGGAGGGCAAGGATCCGGACATGCTGACCCGCAGGATGATCGCGACGCTGCAGGCCGCGCAGGACGATTTCTTCGAGTTCCAGGCCTGGGTCCGCGAGGTCTACCTGAGCAACGGGTGCGTCATGGTCCCGGAAGGCGTCGTTGGCCCCAGGACGAGCTGCAGAAAGCACTCGATGAAGATTGGGAAGACGGCATTCGGTCGGTTGGTGATTCGGATTGGGAAGACGGCATTCGGTCGGTTGGTGATTCTGATGATACCGAATGAAGCCAGCGATGATAGTACTGATTCCAGCACCAAGGAGGTGCTGCCATCAGAGCTGTGATGCTGTTAGATCGGTCTGCTAAGGCTATGCAACCTATATATAGTTGCCTTAATCAGTGTGTCTTGTGTCCTGTCATCATGTCAATTTTACTACTAGTTTGGAACTCATGTCTCTTCTGTGCCATGTGTAAATTATAATTAATAATAGTGGAGTCATCTACAAAGTTTTTCAAGTTTGCCAGCACATCATTCTCTTATTACCGGCCAAGTGGTCGGTGCATGCATGAAGGCTTCTGCTCTTAACAAGAATCAAATCAAAGGAAAAAAAAAGCATACTAGAAAGTCATGGATTCCATCGAGATCGAGCTATAATTTTCATATAAAAACATCGTCTGAAGTCGTATGAAATCTAATTTAGGTGGGGTCTCATTAGTTATATAAACACTCAAGGGTGAGATCCGTTGCAATTTAGGATTTCAGACAATTATAGGACCCCTGGTGAATTTTGACCTTCAGGCTTAGCATGGTTATTGTTTCTTTCTTTCGAAATAGCATGGTTAATTAGTTTGTCACTTTTCCTATGCCTCTTTCGAAAGATTTTTGAAAACAAAATCTTGCAACGACGGAACGTGCGTCCTGGCCGGGTCACGCGCGCGACGATTGACCTCCGACGATTGAAACCAACAGCTCGACCCGCAACGCGAGGGAACTACCACCTTTTTGTTCTTGTTTTTTATAGAAAAAAATTATTTATTGTCTCTTGTTTGCTGTGATAAAATTGTTTAAATCTGTGTCCTGTTCTTTGTGCTAGGAAGTCACCCTCTTTTTGTCTTTGTTTTCCATAGAAAAAATTATTAATTATCTCTTTGTCCGTTGTGGTAAAAAAAATTATGCTAGCTAACACTTGATGACAGATCTCACCCTTGTATGATGATCCAAAAATTTGTGGTAAAAAAATTTGTTATTTTTTGTGTGAAAGAGATATAGCAACTCCCTTTGTTTGTTCTGAGAGGTAAATATTAATTATTACTCAAAAACATTGACCGAGTTATGTTGAAACCAAGCCGGATGATGTAGAACATTGCATTGTTTTGTAACAAGAGTCAACATTTGACAATTTTTTTGATTGATTCGGCACAAACTGAACTCAACACAAGTCATCCGAGTTCTAATACTGCTTGATCGGTTTGCTAAGGCTATGCAACCAATTTCTCTCTGCCCCGTAATCTGTACAGTTACTGTGTACTATATCAGGAGTTCACGGCGATGCCGGCGCCTTAGCCCTTAGTCGATGAGTGTGGGGATCGATATTTGGGACACCCATAGAAGAGCTCCCAAATCATCATCGGCAAGCAAACACGACTACGGGTCCCGATCGCGAGAAGGGTAACGAGACAAGGCAACCGACCGCGCCCACGGTTCTTCACGCGTATGAGCTCCCCGCACCGGACGAGCTCCCCCCTCGCTTAAGCTCCCACGCGAGCTCCCCCGATAGGGACCCACCTTCCTGCTTCATTCGAGCTCTCCCCATGACGAGCTCCCCGTCTTCATCGAGCTGGACCTCGCCTGGGAACCTCTTTCCGACTCGCCCGAGCTCTCCCGCGACGAGCCCCGCGACGACGGCCACAGAGCTCATCCGCCCGCCTTCTCGAAGAAGTGCAAGGGTGCGAGAGTTGGTCAACAACTCTCTAACAAGTTCAACCACTCTCGACAAGCACCGAGCCACGTGGAGCTACGGCTACGGAGAGAGGTCATTCGAGCACCTCGCCATACCCCGTCGGCTCCAACGGCTCCGCCACGGTGCCGCCTTGGTACATACGAGTGCGCCTTCCCATCGACGGTATGGACGCCCCCATACCGAGAAGACATCTTCCAAGCTGCGATTAGAGACAAGACGACGCCCGACCACCGCCCAAACCACAAATCCAGCGTCGACGATGACCAATTTCAACGCCCAAGGCATTCCGGGAGCTCGTAGGAGCTCTCGCCCGCGTCGGGGAGCTCGTCTAAGGGCTCTTCTCCACACGCCTCACCGTCCCCGCCCATACGTTCTGTTTCACCAAGTCCTCAACCCGAAGGGAGCTCATGTCCCCCTACCCTCCTTGTGACTATAAAAGGGGAGGTAGGCCTCGGGTTGGGGCAAGAACAACAAAGTTCATTTCCAATAGCACAACACCCACTCGATATTGGCACTAACCTCAATCACGTAGAGACTTGGGAGCCCTCTCCCTCTCTCGCCTAGCTTGTACTAGCCCCTGTATGAGCATTTGAGCTCGGATAGTGATCACACCGGACTAGGGGAGCCCGATTTGCCTCGAACCGGTATAAATCTTGTGTCATTGTCTCTAGAGCTAGGCCATCGAAGCACGCATTAGCCGGACATTCTTGTGACGGTGGTATTAGACCACGACGCTTGGCGCGCCCGGTAGGGCAGCGCTAGTGCGGCGTTTCCCCCACTTCGATGGCCTCTTCCGCTTCACCAACGGCCGCAGCACTAGCGATGCGCTTGCACCATCGACTTCTCGGCACCGTGCCGAGGAGCCGCTCACCGGAGCCGTCTTCACCCGCCCACGCGGCGTGAGGACATCCCCGCCGCCCGAGGCGCCACCGACTCGGTCCTCATGAGCATGGGGCGGAACTCGACCTCCACGGCCAGCCCAGCCCCCAGCCGCAGCAGACCGCTTCTTCGCCCTCATCAAGGACCTGCTCCCAACAACATCCCGGGCGCGAGCCCACGCAGCTCGTTCCGCGACGTGACCTTCTCCACCGCCAACGCCGTCCCGCAGCTCCGCCTGAGAGGAGGCGCCGTCGGTCGACGAGTTCACGGCGGCCTACGCCAGATGTACCCCGACGGTCGGCCAGGCCTCCCGCTCTCTACGGGGCGAGGAGCCCCGAAGACCGGCGTCCCACGATCTCGAGCTCGTCCCGATGGGATGAGCCTCATGGATTGCGACCCCACACGTCAATGCTATTTACGTGTGCGACACCCCCCGAGGGTGCGGTGGAAGAGGTCCGCGGGGCGACGCCTCCGAACACACGCCTCGGGGCTCGACGGCGCCGCGCCCGGCGCGAGCCTCCCGTCGACCGCGTCAAGGCCCGATTGGGCGAGCTCGAGGAGCTCGGCGCGCGGCGGCCCAAGACGCGAAGCCCTCCTCGCCGAGCAAGGAGGGAGACAAGAATCACGAGCACGAGCTCGAGCTCGCGAAGTCCACGACCGCATCAACCGGGGCGAGGGCCCGGAACAGCTCCCGCCGGTGTTCGGAGGGCATCCCGAACCTCGGCGGCCGCCGCGCTACTCCTGCGCCGTTGCCCGGCCCTCGAGGAGCCCGAGGCGCGACCCGACCCACGAGCAACTCAAGAGGCTCCCTAGCGGGGGCGCCGGCCCAGCGGCGACGAGCTCAACGCCGCCCGTCGGGCCGCAGGAGGAGCACGAGGCCTCCCTCGCATCCCGAGGTCCATGCGTCTTGCGGCGGTCGGCGAGAACCGCGACGCCCGGGGGACACCATCAACGCCGGTGCAAGCGGAGGCCCGGGCCGAAGAACGCGCCCCCGGGACGACGACAAGTACCACCGCGATGACCACGAGAAATGTCCCCGCACCTCTGACCCAGCGGCGCGGTGGGGCGCCACGACGCCGAAGAAGACAAGAGTCGCAGCCCCACGCCGGTGCGCCGCCCCACGGAGCCCGTCTCCCAGCGGGATCGCCCGCCCTCGAGCTCGAGCTCAAGGAGGCCGAGGGCGTTCGCTCACGCATCCTCGACGCCCCATTTCCTTCGCGCTTCCAGAGCTCGGACCTCGGTGTAGAAGTACAATGGGGAAACCGACCCCGCCACGTGGCTAGGGGACTACCGCCTAGGATGCCAGGCTGGCGGGGCCGACAAATGACTACTTCATCATCCGCAACCTCCCGCTCTACCTCGCAGATTCGCCTCGTTCATGGCTCGAGCACCCCCCGAAGGGGGACCATCCGTGGCCCCGGAGGACCTGCGCGACGTCTTCGCCGGCAACTTCCGGGGCACCTACACCAGGCCCGAGCACGACGTGGGACCTGCGAGGCTGCAAGCGGAAGAAAGGGGAGAGAGCCCAGCGACTACATCGCGCTTCTCCAAGCTCGCAACAACCTCTCGGAGGCATCCGACTCGAGATCATCACCGCCTTCACCTTCGGCACCACCCGAGAGAGCGATCCGCGCGAGCTCGGCGTTCGAAGCCCCGGACCGTGAAGGAGCTCCTCGACCTCGCCCACGTCACGCCGAGGGAGAGGGCGCAGCCTCTCGCCGTCACGGGCAAGGGTAAGCCCAAGGGCGACGGCGAGGAGGAAGCGGGGCTCGAGCTCTCGCAAGAGGAAGAACAAGAAGAACAAGCGCCCCCGACGACGACAACGACGACGAGTTCGTGGCCGTGGCGGACAAGCGCAAGGCCGGCGGCAAAGGCGGCAAGGCCTTCGTCCCCAAGGAGCACCGACAAGATGCTCGAGGAACCGTGCCCGCACCACGAGGGGCCGGTCAAGCACAAGATGAAGGATTGCCGCCTCATGAAGAAGCACGTGATGGGCACGCCGCGGGCGGAGACAAGGACGACGACGACAAGGCCGCAAAGCCGGCCCCCGACGAGTTCGACGCCGACATCTACATCGAGGACGGCGCCGCCTCACGCCGCCTTTCGGTGGGGCCTCCGGCTCTGAGTCCAAGCGCCGACACTCTCACGCGGCCGCGCGGTCCTCTTCACCGAGCCCGCCTACCCCCGAGTACCTCAAGTGGTCGAGCTCGGCGATCACCTTCGACAAGGCCGATCATCCCGACACATCCCGTACCCCAGGGAGGTACCCGCCGTCGTCGACCCCATCATCGGCACCATGCGCCTCGGGAAGGTGCGATGGATGGCGGCAGCGACCTCAACCTCCTCTACATCCACGCGCTCCAAGCCCTTGGCATCCCTGGGCGCGACTCGCCCGTCGCCGGAACCGATTCACGGCGTGGTGCCGGAAAGCGGTGCTTCCGCTCGGGCGGATCGACCTCCCCGTCACGTTCGGCACCCCTGGACACCTTCCGCAAGGAGGTCCTCACGTTCGAGGTGCTCCCGCTCAAGAACGCCTACCACGCTCCGTTGGGGCGGCCCCCGCTGTGCCGTTCATGGCCGTCCCCCAACTACACCTACCTCAAGCTCAAGATCCCCGGCTCGAGGGGGTCATCACCGCCGACTCCACCTTCGAGCACGCGTTCGGCCGAGGTGAGGCCGCCGCCGTCCGAATCAGCAAGCCAACACCGCCGCCGAGATCGACGGATGCTGCCCAAGATGGCGGCCCCCGCCGCCGAGGACTCCCCAGGAGCTCAAGAAGAAGGCGAACACGAGCTCGTCCGGTCGAGCTCCTGAAGGTGGCGAGCACGAGCTCACCTACCGAGCTCGGGAAGGTCGCGGGCACCTTCGAACCCGAAGGACGCCAAGGAGGTCACGGTCGACAAAGGTGGGTGCACCTCCTCCGTGGGTGCCGAGCTCACCCCCAAATAGGAAAGCGAGCTCGTCGACTTCCTCCGCGAACCCTCGATGTATTCGGCGTGGAGGGCCTCGGATATGCCAGGCATACCGGGGAAGTCGCCGAGCACTCCTTGAACATCAAACCCGGCTCTCGGCCGGTGAAGCGAGGCTTAGACGTTTCGACGACGATCGGCGCCGTGGGCAATCGCCGGGGAGATAGATAAGCTCTTAGCCGCTAGGTTTTATCAAGGAGGTGTATCACCCGAAAGTGGATAGCCAACCCCTGTACTAGTTAAGAAGAAGAATGGGAAATGGAGAATGTGTGTTGATTACACGGGTCTCAACAAGGCGTGCCCGAAGGATCCGTTTCCTTTGCCGCGCATCGACCAAATTGTTGACTCCACCTCCGGGTGCGAGACACTCGTTTTCTCGACGCTTACTCCGGCTACCACCGGATCGCGATGAACGAGCTCGATCAGCTCGCCACCTCCTTCATCACTCCGTTTGGCGCGTTACATTGCGTGGCGATGCCCTTCGGTTTGAAAACGCCGGGCGCCACCTTTCAAAGGTGCATGCGAGAAAGTCTTCAAAGAGCTCCTCGGAAGCTCTCGTAGAAGCATACGTCGGACGACATCGTTGTCAAGACGAAGCATTCGAGAGAACTCATCTCGGACCTCGAAAGGTCTTCGCCAAGCTCCGCGAGTTCGGAGTCAAGTTCAACCCCAAAAAATGTGTTTTTGGGGGTCCCTCGAGGGAAGCTGCTTGGCTTCATCGTCTCGAGCGCGGTATCGAGGCCAACCCGGAAAAAATCGCCATCACGAACATGGGGCCAATTAAAAATGTCAGGCGCGTGCAACGGCTCACGGGGTGCCTAGCCGCACTAAGTCGCCCATAGCTCGACTTGGGGAACGAGCCTCCCGCTCTACAAGTTGCTGAAGAAAAACCGAGGCGCTTTGCACGGGTGACGAAGCCCAAGCAAGCTCTCGACTCAACGAAGCGACTCCTCGCCAACCCGCCCGTACTTGTCGCGCCGGGCGCCCAATGAGCCGATCCTCCTCTACATCTCGGCCACCTCGAAGGTGGTGAGCACCGCGCTCGTCGTCGAGAGGGAGGAAGAAGGACACGCGCTCAAGGTGCGGCGCCCGGTCTACTTCATCGTGAAGTCCTCACCGACACCAAGACGCGGTACACGCAGCTCGAAAAAGCTCGCGGCTGCGCTGCCGATCACCGGCCGCAAGCTCGGGCACTACTCGACTCCCACCCCGGTCAAGGTCATCTCCAAGTTCCCTTGGCGAGGTCATCCGTAGCCCCGAGGTTACTGACCGCATGGCCAAGTGGGCTATAGAGCTCATGGGGCCGACATCACCTATGCACCTGAGACGCCATAAAATCCAGTGCCCGCGGACTTCATCGCCCGAGTGGGACCGAGGTCGAGCGGCCGCCTGACCCGGCGACATCAAATCTTGGACGTTATACCCCGACGGATCCGTAAAGAAGTATGGCGCCGTCGGGCTCGCCTCATCTCCACGAACAAGGTGTGCATGAAGTACTTCGATCGCCTACACTTCCCGGCGTCCAACAACGTGGCCCGAGTCGAGCTCGGTGAGCGTTTTGGCATCGCGCCTGAGCTCGGCGTCCGGCACCTCGAGGTCCGGGCGACTGAGGCTTTCGTCAAGAACCAAGTCATGAAGGAAGTCGACTGCGTCAACCCGAAGATGATCGCATACCATCGAAAGGTCCGCGAGCTCGGGAGCATTTCCACGGGCTCGAGGTCAACCACATCCATCGCCACCTCAACAACGACGCCGACGCCCTCGCCAAGCTCAGCGTCAGATTGGCTACGGTTCCACCGAGGGCGTCTTCATGCACGAAAAGACAAGCCATCGATACGACTCAAGGGCGAGCCCTCTGCGGCGGACGCGAACTTCGATCGCGTGATGCCGAGCTCGGACCACATGGAGATAGACGGCTCCCGCAAGCTCGACCTCACCCAACGCCGAAAGCCCGCCGGCTACGAGCTTGAGCCCAGGTGGCTCGCCGGATCGACCGCGACGATCCCAAAGCCCGACCGGCGAATCCGTTGCTCCTCCGGTTCAAGGAAGGCAAGCTCCCCCGGGCGGGGAGGAATCAAGATGCCCGGCACGAAGGGCCAAGTCATTCATCCTCGTCGGGGAGAGCTCTGGCGCGGAGCCTCTGTGTCCTCCAACCGTGCATCACCTTCGAAAGCAAGGAGGGCTCATCAAGGAGATCCACTCGGCGGCGAGTGTGGCCATCACGCGCGCCACGAGCTGCGGTTGGAAAGGCGTTCCGTCGGGGCTTCTGCGGCCAACCGCCGACGCCATTCGAGTCGTCCGACGCCGCGAGGGTCGCCAGATTTTCGCCAAGCAGGCACGCACCTCCCAGCCAAGCGATCCCTCCGGACGATCCCTCTCACCTGGCCATTCGCGGTGCAGGGGCTCGTTATGGTAGGGCCCTTCAAGAAAACCACCGGGACACACGCACCTCCTCGTCGCCATCGACAAGTTCTCCAAGTGGATCGAGGTCATGCCCATCGCACGATGTCGAGCTGAGGAGACCGTCAAGTTCTTCACCGGCATCATCCACCGCTTCGGCGTCCCAAACTCCATCATCACCGACAACGGCACCAACCGTGGGGAAGTCTTCATCGATTGGTGCAGCGATCACGGCATCTGCGTCGACACGTCTTGATCGACCACCCGAGGGACCAACGGCCGGGTAGAAAGGGCTAACGGCATGATCCCGCGGGCGTGAAGTCTCGCATCTTCAAGAGGCTCGAGAAGTACGCCCCGCCGATGGCTCGTCGAGCTCCCTTTCGGTCGTATGGAGTCTTCGCTGCAACGCCAAGCGAGCTACGGGGTGGGCGCCGTTCTTCCTCATCTTCGGGTCGAGGCCATGCTCCCCCACCGACCTCGAATCAGCTCGCCCAGCGTCCGGGCCTTCAACGAACACAGCAACGGGCGCTACTCGAAGACGCTGCCGATCGGCTCGGCGAGGCTCGCGACATCGCCCTCGTCCACTCCGCCAAGTACCCGCAGTCCATGAGGCGCTACCACGACCGCCACGTCAAGGGACGAGCTTTCAACGTCGGCGACTACGTCCCTACGTCGGGTCGAGCTCGAGGACAAGCACAAGCTCTCGGGCGCCATGGGAAGGTCCCTTCACCATCGACCAAGTCTTGAGGCCGGTGCACGTACAAGCTCGAGAGACCACCAAGGCCGAGGTCCTCACCAACGCGTGGAACATCGAACAGCTACGTCGCTTCTACCCCTAAATGTATTTCGAAATCTTGTAGCCGCGAGAGCTCAATAAAAGCACAAATTCGATGCAAAAATATGTGCAAGCATCTCGAATTCTTTCCTTAACACGCTTGAGCAACGACCGGCCTTCGCCCGGCGAAGACCCGCCCTTGCTCGGGGGCTACAAGGAACGGGGTGCACACCCCACGTTTTCGACACACCATTTTTTTTCGCAAAAACTCACGAGCTCGAGCCCAACAACGAACTCGGGCTCACGAACTCACACTCTCTCCCTCTTAACTCAAGCGATGTTCAAACGACTAAGTCATGAGCTCACCGCTTTAGGCGTGGCGCGACGCCCCTTTAACGACCTCCAGCGCCCCGCGTGAGGAAAGGCCCGCCATCCGGCTCTCGAACCACGAGCTCACAAAAGGTCGAAGTAGAGACAACGTCGCGATAAAAAAGAAGAAAAGGCGACTTCCGTTAACTATCATACGAGCTTCCATAAGTTTTTTACAACTTGCCTCGATTCACGAGGACTTGTCAAGCTCACAACCAAAAGAGGCCTAGCCTCGAGCTCCTACTCCGTGCGGGTGGGTCCTGGTCCATCGGCTCCGGGCGGGGACGTCGTCTGTGCAACCTCCTCCTCCCCCCTCGCGGGCCCCTCTGCGCCGCTCCGTCTCCCCGGCGGGAGGCTCAAAGACCTCGAGCTCCTCGGCGGCAAGCTTGAAGAGCTCGGCGGACAGCTCCGCGATCGCAGCCTCGGCGATAGCGGCCTTCCGCTCCCACGTCGGCATCGTCAACACCGGCGCCCACCCCGTCTTCACGGCGTCAACCTCAAAGTAAGGGTAGTAGGTGAAGACAACGCTGACCGCCTTGTGGACCACGCGCCCTCGCGTCCTCCGTCACCTTGTGCGGGATCGCCGACACCCGCTCAACCGGGTTCGCCACGTCCTCCACCCGGGGCGTCGCGGGCGGCCTCGGCCTCCTCCATGGCCTTGGCGGCGCGCTCTTGAAGGCTTCCGAGCTCCTTGCGCGCGCATCGACGAGGTCGGTTGGTCCGCTGCTTTAAGTCCGCCTCCTTCTCTTGCGGCCAGCCGCTGCGTGTGCTTCAAGGAGGCTTCGGCGGCGGACAGCTCCCCCCTCCTCGACCTCCCGCGACATCCTCAGGGAGTTACGCTTCTCACCGCGAACAAAGACAACAGGTCGGGACATAAGTCACGATGCGACGGGGGGACGCAAGAAAGGAAGCGAGCTGCCCGCTTACTCCACAAACTCGTCGTCAGAGCTCTTGCTCGTTGTGCGAGAACTCATAGTTCTCGGCTTCAGCCGAACCCGCTCCGCCTCCGAGGCACGGAGGTCGCACCACAACTCGGAGGCCTCGCGGTCGTAAGCTAAGGTCCCCCGACGAGGATAATCAGCCTCGAGGCTGAATAAAGCAAGGCAAAAGACGAAAGGTTGGAACACTCACTCTCGAGCTCGGCGTCGCGGTGGCGAAGTTGCTCGGCAAGCTCGTCCCTTGTCCTTCCGGACTCCGCGCTCAGCTCGGCGCCGAGCGTCGAGCTCCTTGTTCTCAAGCATCCGGCGGAGGGAGTCGAGCTCCTCTGCATCTTCTCACGCCGCCGCCTATGGGCGAGCTCGAGCTCCTCCTCCCGCGTGGGCCGCCTCCGCAGCGCGCGGTCTCCACCTTTGCCTGGGCCTCCTTGGCAGCCCCGCTCCTCCGCTCCGCGAATAAGGTCGGCCGCCTCCTCCGCCCGGCCTCCAAGAATCGGTACTGAGTCGCTGCGGAGCCGAGCTCTCGTCGCACATCTCCGCGCACAATGTCGTCACCGCCCGACGAAACCGCCGGCCCTCGGGGAGGTCTTTGTCGCAAGTTATGCCCCCGATGGCCTCCTGTACGCCCCCCGCAAACCACAAGCGATTAAACAAGGTAGGAGGCCCGAAACGAAACCCCGACCACCACGACATCGACAAACCTCGAAAGACGACGGCGCACTTCTCGCCCGGCGCCCGAAATGAAGCGACTCCGCCTCCTCCGGCAACGACGACCGCCGCCATGGGCGGCCCGGCGTAAGTCGGAGGAATGACGATGTCCACGCCCGGCAGAGGGCGCTTCGTCGGCAACGGCCTGGACCCCGCCCCCGTCAAATTCGATCGCCCCTACGGGCGAGGAACGGCACTGGACGTGTAGGCACAAAATCCTACTCCTGCGCCGCACACACCGACAAGCCAGAATAGCTGGATTTACTCGCCCGAAAGTGTCTTGAATCAGAAGGCGTGCCAGTCAATTTGACCTGTTAATTGACAAGGAGGTAACGTGAGATCTCGGAACATGCCCCGTGAGACCAAGGCGGGTTCATGTATGGCTCTAAGGCGGATGTAAAGACATATAGCTATGAGAGCTATCTGTCAATGAATAATGAATGCATTCGGTAAACATATATGAAGATATGATGTAACAACAACAAATGCGAATGATCATAAAAGACATGTTTGAACAAATAAAGTCGATCATCATGATGTGCTATCGTAAAGCTCTACTGCGTAGATCGAATTAATTGACAACATGATAAATAAAAGAATATAAATCATAAACATCGTTGTAGATATTCATGACACGTTAAAGCATAACCGTGTTCGGCAAGTTTGCCGAATCGGGTCCATGAAGAAGGAACTACCCTACGTAAAAACCTATCAGATTAAATCGATCTCTAGTCCACCTGGATGACTAGCTCTAGAGTAACCCAAAGATCTGTATCCACCGGATGACACGATCTGTCAAGATCTAAACGTATCACGAACCCGCAACATGTAACAACTTAGATTGATCTAGCTCGGCTTTCGATGAACAGATAAATCTAGTAGCATGGTAGGATGAACAATTAAAGTACTAAAAGCAACTAGATCTATGATAAGATAAAGCCGAGACGTCTCAATCTAAATTGGGCAAAAAGTGTGTGCAAACATAATTAAATAAATAAATTGAAAGCATTGCGTACACGTGGTAACTTAATGAATTCATTAGATCTTGCCAAAATCTAATGAAGCCGATAACTAGCTCTTAGCCAAATCTTAGCCCACCGGATGGCTCATGATCGACAAAAAGAACCCTCTTGCCCCCGATAGCTTAAATCCGCCTGACGATACTAAGCGTGAACAAGACTTCTTGCAATAATCTAAATCCGCCGACGATACTAGACATGGTGCAAGGTTGCCGGTCCTTCAGGGTCGACGGGTCGATGAATCCTCTTGCGATAGATCGGCGACACGGCCCGGACTCGAAGGGGTGGCGGAGCCAAGGCACGGAGCCGGGTTGTTTGTATTGAATTGGGTACATCGTTTACGATTGCCGGGGGTCTCATATTTATACCCCGGGCTTGACGAGTCCTAACTAATTACGAATAATAATAACTAAAATATCTAGCTAAGATACATTATCCTCCAAGTCTTCTCGAGTCGTGGGAATTGCACGTGATATGGGCCCTCGTCCTCGGATATTCTTCTTGATGCTCCACGCTTGCCGAACCGTCTCTTGCTCGGCTCCTTCTCGGACTCAAGCTCCTTAGCCGAATAACGGCGGCTTCCCGAATGCTACGAGATCGCCGTTTGTCTTTTTGCTAGCCGAATGACCCTTTACCGAATCATCGCTTGCCGGCCCATCCGTCATCCGGGCTTTACCAAATTTTTGGTGTTGACGGGACCCGGCCGCAACGTTCGGGGTGGCGGCGCCTTCGACGGCCTCGTCCTCCAGCCCCTCACCGCCGGTCCGCACCATCCTTGCCGCCGCGTGCGGCGTCCTCGTCATCGGAGATGTCGACGACCTCCCTCAACCCCGGGGGCGGGCCTCGGCCTCGCCGCGGGCTCCTCTCGACGCGTTCCTCGGTGGCCGGGTCTCCTCGAGAACCGCCTCCTATGTCTCCGTCGCCGCCGAGGAGCTTGCGGCAGCTTGGGTGCCGATGCCCCCGCCGTCCCCTGAGAGGCCGTTGGCTGAAGCTCTTCGACCGAGCTCGGCCGACGGTCCTCAATGATCGCCCACGGGACGGGCCGGCGCCGACGAGAATCCGAGCACGAGGCTCCCGAAACCAGCGGCGCGCCGTCGACAACGCCTCCCTTGAAGGGGGAATAGCGCCATCATCTCGGAAAGCCCTTCGCCGCCCCGCTCCCGCCGCCGAAGCTCGTCGTCATCGCCCTCGAGCTCGTGGCGCCGCTTGAACTCGGCTGCATCGAGCTCATCGCCGACGGAGCCGACGAGCTCACCATCTCCGAGCCCGAGCCCGCGCCGGCCGAGCCGCGATGTCCGTCCCTCGACGTTTCACCGGTACATCGCCGCCGCCCCGAACGTAACCGGAGTCGCACGTGCGGCCGACCATTACACCCAACGACGATACGAAGGGAGAGAACTCACCGAGCAGCCACCCTCTTCTTCTTCTTCGCTGCGCCGGCCTCCCCGGAGCCCCCGAGTCGTCCTCGACCGCGCCCGTCCCTCGCGTCGGGGCCGGGGCACCGGCGTGGTCGGGAATGGGCCCCGCCGCACTCAAGGCCACCACCGGGGGGCGCCGAGCTCGCGAGCCTCGATGAAGCCCCGGCCGCCTCGGCCGAGGGCATCGTTGACGCCGAAGGCGCCCCTGCCGCTCGACGCCGGCCCACCTCCTCGGCCGCCGCTCGCCGCCCGCCACCGGACGAGCCCGCCGCCTCGCTCCGAACAAGGGGCTGCTGGACGCCCGGCACGCCGGCCTCGCTCCCACGGGAAGAGGGGTTGGGAGCCAAAAGGGACGCACCACGCCGACCAAGAGCTCGAGCTCCCAGCGCACGCAGCGCGTTGAAGGAATGAGCCAAGGCAAAACGACGAGCACCGACCCGGCGTGGAGGTCTCTGGATGGGGAGGATCTCGGGGCTCCCGGGCGCCCTCACTCCGTCTTCGTCACCGTGGTTCATCCGTAACTCCGCCCGGTCGACGGTGAGGCCAGGGCGTTCGCCGTCCCCCCGAACAGGGGCGTCCTCCTCCTCATCTCCCACATCCGGAGAGTTCGACGGAGAGGCACCACCGCCTTGCGGCTGTGGCCTCGATGATATGGTTCACCGTCGGCCCGGCGTCCCGGAGCAACTTGATCTTGCTCACGGCCGCCTCCACATCCTCCGTGGTGTTGTCGTGAGGGCCCTCGCGCCACGCCCTTGCTCCCCTTGTCGAAGGTGCGGCCGGTGTACAAGCGGTAGAGGGTGGGAGGGGTCGTTCTTCAGGTAGAACCACTCCTCCCTCCACCCGGGGTTGGCCAACAGAAGTCATCCTCCGGGAAGGACTCTCGAACCTTCCCCCCGTCAAGTGCCGCCGGCCACGCAGACGATCGGGGCCGGGCCGCCTCCCCTACCCTAGGTGGCTAGATCTTCGTGAAGATGTAGTGCTTGAAGAGCTCCCAGTTGGGAGGAATCCCCAACCACCCCTCGCAGAGCATGGAGAAGGCCGAAAAGAAGCAAAGACCCCGTTGGGCGTCAAGTCTTTGGAGCTCGATGCCCCAAGACGAGATGAGTTGGCGGAAGAAGTCGTCCGCGGGCATGCCGAGCCCGCTCTCGTGGAAGGCGACAAACGAGACGACGATCCCGCCGGCGGGTCGGGAACCGCATGCGACGCCGGCTGGATGATCCACTCCTCCGCCGCCGTCCGCGGGTACGGCAGCCGCCGACGACGCTACACCGCCGATCACGCGCCTCCGTCGCCGTCGAACGCAGCCACGAACCCATCTCTCGCCTCGAACGAGTCGGCCGGCCGGGCGGGGAGGTGGAAGATCGGATCTGAGCAAAGGCGGCGATTGAACTCTCTCTCTGTGCGTTGAGGAAGGCAAGAGACGGGAAGGTAAATCCGCCTCCCGATCTCTCCCTATTTATAGAGCTCCGGCGCGACGGAGGCGACGAGGTGAAACCGACAGGGGGCCTACCACGCACCACGCCCCGCCGCAATCGACACCGCAAGATTGCCGTGCGCGCGACACCTGGCGGAAGCCGAACGGACGCGGCATTAATGGGATAGCCCCGCCAACGGTAAAAATCCCAACGGTAAGATCTCAACGGCTATTTTTACACAGCTGGTGAAAATCCAAGAGCTCAGCGCAACGGTCAAGTCGCCGAGCTCCGAAAAGCGGAGCTCGCAACGCGAGCTCACCGCCTCAGGGTTCGAAGGCCAGCTCAACTCGTGAGCTTCGAGAGCCGCCCGGAGATACCACGAGCGAGGAGCGCCTTGCGAAAGCGGCATCGACGGCCCGCGCCTCGAGCTCTCGAAAAGGCTCGGGGGCTTTTGCTTATGCGCGTCTGGGTCGCTGAGGGCTACAATCGACTCCGAGCTAACCTCTCCGATGAGGAAGCGCCTCGCCCCCAGACATCGCTCGGGGGCTCGAGAACCACGGAAGTCGGGCTCTCGGAACCTGAGGTTGATCCACCAGCTGATCAGACGAACGAGCTGACGAGCTCGAGCCTCACCCGGACTATCCGACGGCAGCTCACCGAGCACTCGATCTCGGCCAGAGAGGCAAGATTGAGCTCGAGCTCACCACCTCTGTGACCAGTCACGAGGGGAACGGGACGACGAACCCACGAAAATTCTAAAAAGCCTCCGCGAGAACTTACTGTTCTCACGGAGCCTCGGGGGCTACACCCGCGGGTGCGCTCGCGCGCACCCACGATCAAACATCAATCATACAACGAGGACTCCCCCCACGACAAGAGTCGCCACATGACAAAGATCCGGGAGAGACCTCATCTCTCCCAAACGCTCAGGGGCTACTGTGGGGGATCGATATTTGGGACACCCATAGAAGAGCTCCCAAATCATCATTGGCAAGCAAACACGACTACGGGTCCCGATCGCGTGAGAAGGGTAACGAGACAAGGCAACCGACCGCGGCCCACTTGCCGAAACCACTGCGTATGAGCTCCCCCGCACCGGACGAGCTCCCTCCTCGCTTAAGCTCTCACTTGCGCGAGCTCCCCGATAGGGACCCACCTTCCGCTTCATTTGAGCTCTCCCCATGACGAGCTCCCGTCTTCATCGCTATTTGGACCTCGCCCTCGGGAACCTCTTTCCGACTCGCCCGAGCTCTCCCGCGACGACGGCCACAGAGAGCTCATCCGCCTGCCTTCTCGAAGAAGTCTGCGAGTACGAGAGTTGGTCAACAACTCTCTAACAAGTTCAACCACTCTCTGACAAGCACTGTAGCCACGTAGAGCTACGGCTACAGAAGAGGTCATTCGAGCACCTCGCCATACCCCGTCGGCTCCAACAGCTCCGCCACAGTGCCGCGCGGTACATACGGAGTGCGCCTTCCCATCGACCTGTATGGATGCCCCCATACCGAGAAGACATCTTCCAACTGCGATTAGAGACAAGACGACGCCTGACCACCGCCCAAACCACAAATCCCGCATACGACGACGACCAATTTCAACGCCCAAGGCATTCAGGGAGCTCGTAGGGAGCTCTCGCCCCGCCGGGAGCTCGTCTAAGGGCTCTTCTCCACACGTCTACTTGTCCCGCCCATACGTTCTGTTTCACCAAGTCCTCAACCCGAAGGGAGCTCATGTCCCCTACCCTCCTTGTGACTATAAAAGGGGAGGTAGGCCTCTGGGTTGGGGCAAGAACAACAAAGTTCATTTCCAATAGCACAACACCCACTCGATATTGGCACTAGCCTCAATCACAGAGACTTGGGAGCCCTCTCCCTCTCTCGCCTAGCTTGTACTAGCCCCGGTATGAGCATTTGAGCTCGGATAGTGATCACACTGGACTAGGGAGCCCGATTTGCCTCGAACCAGTATAAATCTTGTGTCATTGTCTCTAGAGCTAGGCCATCGGAGCACGCATTAGCCAGACATTACTGTGACGGTGGTATTAGACCACGACAATGAGTGTCTTGTGTCTTGTGTCCTGTCCTCATGTCAATTTTTACTTTTGTGCATGATGAACAGTGTTGAGCAGCATTGCCACCACCGACAGCACGCTCCCGCCAGTACAACCACGTCGGTTCTTCGCCACCGCTTCCGCCGTGTACAGTCCACGGTGCACAACCGTAGGGCTTAGCCATGTTTTATTGAGTGCGGGGGATCGGACCTCTTGGCCGAGGCTAGGGCTTGGCTATGTGCCTCCCGTGCTCCACCACGCGGCCTTTCTTCCTCGGTGGCCGTGCCCGCCGCCGCCACCGAACGTACACGGCCTGCGTGGTGGTGCAAGTGATGATGACATTAACCCCCATCTCATTGCCTGTTTTTTCAATGAGTCAGCAGGGAGCCTCCTACTTATTTTTTCATTAAATCAAAGAATGATATTTACATGGGGAGTTATAAGGCTTTAAGCCCAAAGAAAAGGGGAGGGGGAACTATAAAATGTAGCTATCTCTCCAAAGCATGAGCAAGGGTCTTCTGCTAGGCTTGGCCTTAGTGCAAACTAGGTCAAGCTATTCTTTTGAAATGCCTTTCCATAGGTTGATGGTCATTTGGGCATTGTCAAAGATGACTGCATTCCATAAGGTCGAAATTGTCCAGCAAGCTGTTACACCAATTTATCTAAAAATTACTACCCCAAAGTAGTTCTTGCTTCGATGGTCATATATCCAGCGGTAGGACATTCAATAGTAGTGGGTGGTTGTATAGATTATACTATTAAGTGTACTACACTCCGTGGCGGAGCTAGAGCAACATTGAGGGGGGTTGCATTTGCCTCGGTGGGTGCAAGGGTTTGCAATATGTGGGTGCATGTACGGTGGAAATTTGGGTCATATCACTGTTTTTTCAAAATTTTGTGGATGTGGCGCACCCACTGACAACGTTGTAAATTATAAGTCACTTTAACTTTGTTGATTCATCCATCTAATTACTCCCTCTGTTTAAAATTATAAGTCGCTTTGATTTTTTGGTTCATCTAGATAAACCAAAAAATTTCAAAGCGACAACCAAAAAAAAAAAATCAAAGTGCCCTTAAAAATTTGGAATGAAGGAAGTAGTACACTGTCCGTGCGAACACTACAGTTTCAGGGCAAAATTTCATCTCAGATCAAATTTTGCCTAAATTTCAAACCCAACATCAAGATCCGCACAGATCTAGCTCAAGGGGCGCTGGATCCCAATCCACCATCGCCGACGCCACCAAAGCCGTCGGCCTCGCTCAACTGCCAGGAAAATGAAGGGAACCCTCCAAATCTGTTATGTGTTGCTATTCAGAATTGCTTGATCGAAAGGGTCCTATCTAGTGATCACGATATCCCAACTCCCATGGACCCCTCGCAAGCTAGCTGCGCACTACAATTAATAAGCAAAAGAATATCTATCTATCTCCTCCACCACCCCACTTTTATATAACAAAAATAATTCAGTTCCACTTCTAAAATTATAGGTGAACTTCAAATTTAGAGTATACCTATGAGCAACCATGCATTCACTAAATCTAGTTCAGCAGAAAAAAGGTAACAACCATCATCATGTGAACAGTTGTTTTGGTAAGTCTTTTGGTAAGGAAGTACTGACCACACTAAATGGAAGCTACTCTGTGCATATGAGGATTATGGAAGATTAACCAAAGCTCTGTTTGGATCATTCCAGGTCACTGTTATCTAATTTTTTTTACGGTTTCAACAATATCAACAGCCCCTTCCCCTTGTTATCCAAGTAAAATGATCCTCTATTGTATTATGGATCGTGGTTGATAATTATATGGATAACTACGTACCACCAAACGACGCACATGCACCCTACTACTATATATACTAGAACATTAGGCGCCCTTCGGGCGCCCTACAATGGCTTCAAGAACAAACGCTAAGTACATAATTCCTAAAATCAAACATATCAAATCAATGTTTACTAAACCTTTTACATCCAATTCAACCAATATATGTGCAAATAAGAGAAATTTGTCCCAACATTTTATTACCAGCTTCACTTCACCCTTTTGGTTTAGAGTCACTAAACCTATGCCCTTCAGCATCATCTTGTACCTCTGAAATTCTGAGCCCTGCAACCTAATCTCATGGACCAGAACTATGAAGCTGGTTCTGACACAACCATGCTATCCAAGGTTTAAGGTCCAAAAGGTATTAACGGGGAAGAAGGAAGCAAATCTATGCAAAACAGGATATATGCATGAGGGGAGAGGCACATCTTCTAGAATTGTTCCTTTGCATGTTTATTGCCACCGAGCTATTGCTTGCGAACCATCTGCTCAGTGTCCCTATAGCCACCTATGCATGGATATTATCAGTTGTCAGAGCCCTCTATGCTGCAAGCAATGTGTTCTGCACCATAAGTGAATATACATTTTTAGAAACATAATTTATGTTTCTGAGCAAACAAATTTACCTCAATTGACGGACTCTTTTCACAGAAATGAAAAAGCAAGTCATTAACTTTCCAAGGAGACATAGCTAGCACAGGTCTGAAGCTGCAAGCAGAAAAAAATCACCAATAAAGTTGGTTAAGTTATCAAGTTTATGGGTTAAGCATTTTCTTTCACGCATAAAATTCACCATACAAGAATTCTAAGAGTCTACACAAATGATTTGAACCTAACTTGCACCTAAATTATAGTCCTGCTGGCTGCTTGGAGCTGAATTTCTCTTCAAAACAAGAGTCTGTGGTTTCTTCTCTATCTGCAAGTAGCAGCTTAAGTCTGCTGATTCTGGGTTTAAAGTCCAGATCCACACTGAACAACAAATCCAGTTCAAGTCTATTGTCTTTTATTTATATATATATATACTATAAGCCTATTTACTTCGGTTGTACAGTTTAAAAATCTCTTACTCCCTATATTATGGATTTAAAGCCTAAACTCCAGCCTGAACACTCAGAACAGTTCAAGACTATTGCCTTTCAATCATATAGTCAAGAAGAGACAACCCTGTATTAAAATCATGGATGATCAGAAATTACTGTCAACCTCCATGCATGTGTATAAGCACCCAAAGAATGGAAATTTTCCTGGCAGAGGGCATCACGATTCGTTCAGATTGTATTGTATTCCAAGAAGTCAGTTACCTTTTTTCGGTCTCATTCTACAGAGCTGACGAACATTATAAAAAAAAATGAAATCACACCTAAAAAAACAAAGAAACAATTTTTGCTGACAAATTTGTCCTGCACCTCAAGAACGTTTTGGTCTAGGATTGACCCCATCTTAAATGCCTACATATCCTAATAACCAAACTACACATATGAATTAATATTTTGGGACTAACCAGAGGCAAGATTTAGAAACAAATCACATTCAAAGCGTAAATAAAGGATGAGCACATACATGCTCGGTGTAGGTGCTGTCAGTGATGTAGCAGGAATCCTCCATGGCATCGGTCCTCATCCTCAGGCATGGATCTGGAGGTGCGCTTCGTGGACCAAACAGCCTACGCCGAGATCGACGCGTAGGATCTCCCTCTACAAGCCACACCAAGGAAACTTGAGGGAAGAAGGGAAAGAAGCTGAGCGGCGGCGTTGGCGCCATGGCCTATGCCGCGCAGATCCTGCCGTCCCCGCCTGGCTGCTTGTCCAGCAGCGGCGCAGAGATCGTGCGGGACCTCGCGCTCGAGCGGCCCTGGCGAGCGCGCGCGATGAGCACTGCCGTGCGACGGCGGCGGGGGAGAGAAAGGGAGAGGGAGAGTTTGCACTACGGTCGGGGACTTGGGGTACGCCTTTGCGGGAGGGGTTTTTCACAAAATTGTAAGGGGATTTCTGCAAAACGGTTAGTTTATGGATTCTTTTTTTCTTTCGCATTGAAACATGGGACAATATAGATGGCAGCTTGTTTTCGTAAAATCTGAAGTGTTTATTTGCAAAACATGTAGAGACACTTGTCAGCATGGGAAGGAGCCACCCATGCCTTGAATTCTCTCGTGCGAGAAGGAGGCAGAGGCTTTTAATAACCCCGATGTATATATATAAACTAGTAAGTATTGATATCTTCAGATTCGAAACCCCACAGTACTCGTACTTGTAGGTTTGTACTTTGTAGCTGAGTTCCTTCCCGGCCAAACCATAATGGACATGGACACCACATCTGTCTTGTACAGCATCCTAGCTCTTCTCCTCCTGTACCTCATAATAAAGTCTTGCACAGCTTCCCTGTGGTCCGATTCCGAGCACCATCGTCACGGCCTCAAGCTCCCACCGGGGCCGTGGAAGCTCCCTGTGATCGGAAGCCTCCACCATCTCATCGGAGCGGCGGCACACCCACATCGCGCGCTACGCGAGCTGTCGCGCCGCCACGGGCCCCTCATGTTCCTCAAGTTCGGCGAGGTCCCCGTCGTTGTGGCGTCCTCCCGTGAGGCGGCCAGGGAGGTGATGAAGACCCACGACGCCATCCTCTGTTCGAGGCCACAGACGTCGTCGGTCAAGATCATCAACAAGAGAGGCGCCGACATTGTGCTAGCCCCCTACGGCGACCACTGGCGGCAGCTTCGCAAGATCTGCATGGTCGAGCTTCTCAGCGCGAAGCGTGTCCAGTCATTTCGAGCCATCCGTGAGGAGGAAGCCATGCGGCTCATCCACGCCGTCGTCTCCAACTCCTCCTCCTCCGCTTCAGCTTCAGCTTCAGCTTCGGCGGTGAAGCTCACTGAGCTCGTCCAACTGTATGCTAACGATGTGGCGGTGCGATGCATCATGGGTGATCGCCTGACCAACAGGGACGCCTTCCTGCGCTGTGTCAGCGGGGCTATCCGTTTCGCGGGGACCTTCCGCCTGGCTGACCTGTTCCCGTCGTCGAAGCTGGCGTGTGCCCTAAGCCACATGATGCGCAAGGCAGAGGTGTTCCTGGATGGCATATACGACTTGATGGATGTCGTCATCGGTGAGCATCTTGAGAGAAGGTCGAAAACAATGACGACACAAGAAGAGGAAGATTTGATGTCGATCCTGTTGAGGATTCAGAGGCAGGAAGACGACCTGGAGCACCCAATCAGCATGGGCACAGTCAAAGCCGTCCTTTTTGTATGTTCAATTATTTTAATTCTTGCATTGCATTGCACCATAGTATTTAACTTCATGCTTAATTACTCTCTTAATTATTACCAGACTAGCCAACTAGATTTTATTTCCTTCTCAATAAGTAATAACCTAGCCGCTATATATGTTTCTGAATTTGGATGTGTACATCTAAGGATGTAGAGGCCGGATGTTATTGACTCATCCATTATCTAAAAAAAAATATGTTTCTGAAAAAAAAAAAAACAGAGACTTGAAACATGTATATATTAATTGTATGCAGGACCTCCTAACGGGTGGAACTGAGAGTATAACTGCACAACTGCAGTGGGCATTAACCGAGCTAGTGAGGAACCCAGATGCGATGCATAGGGCACAATCTGAGGTAAGGGAAGCTTTCATGGGGCAGATGAAGGTAACGGAGGATGGACTAAACAAACTGTGCTATCTGCAATGGGTCATGAAAGAGACCTTAAGGCTGCATCCCCCCGCGCCAATTTTGCTTCCAAGGGATAGCCAAGAAGCTTGCCACATCATGGGATACCATGTTCCTAAAGGAACAGTAGTCATGGTGAACGCATGGGCAATCTCTAGAGACCCAGAGTATTGGGATGAACCGGAGATGTTCAAGCCAGAAAGGTTTGAAACTGATAAAAGGGACATCAAAGGGCTTGACTCTGAGTTCACGCCGTTTGGTGCCGGGCGCCGAATTTGCCCAGGCATATCGTATTCTATCGCTACTGTTCAGCTGGCTCTTGCTAACCTTCTGTTCCATTTTGACTGGAAGCTGCCGGAAGGCATTCTTGCTAGTGAACTAGACATGGAAGAAACTATGGGGATCACAGCTAAGAAGAAGACAGACCTTTGGCTGGAACCTATTCTCCGAGTCCCTCTTGTTTAAGTAAACAATTTAACACTGCTGCCTGAATGGACATCAAAGAATATGTAATAGATTTTAAGTTAATTTGTTTTACTTTATATATTTACCTATATGTACGTAAATACATATTGACACAATTGGTGTCAATTAAATTTTTCATGGAATAAAGTTAATATTGCAATGCGTGATTAATTCTTGTTCTGATAATCTGATATTGTACTTAGGATTTAAAATATTTTTATTTTTTTAGGTCAATTAATCAATTGATTACTTTATTTACCTATATGTACATAAATACATATTGGCATAATTGGTGCCAATTAAATTTCTTGGAATAAATTTAATATTGCAATGTGTGATTAATTTTTGTCCTGATATTGTACTTAGGATTTAAAATATTTTTCTTTTTTTCAGGTTAATTAATATATTGATTAATTTTAAAAATTAATAACAATCAATGGCTCATACCTTCTAACAAGTAAAAGGTGCACCGTAGCATTACCCATAAAACAATTGTGGGAGTTGTTGATGTTATGCATCTCACAACTTTTTACTTCTATTCTATGCATAAACGAATGAATTACTTAATTACTATAAAACTACTTAAAAGACAATGGTTGTACTCTCTTCGTCGTTTTAGACTTTTCGTGATTTCTTATTTGACTGTTCGTCTTATTCAAAAAATTTATATAATATTTAATTTGTTATGAATTATTTATTATTAAAACTACTTTGATGATGATTTATTTATTTAATTATTTGCTTAAAATTTTTGAATAAGACGAGCAGTCAAACACAAAGTTTAAAAATAGGCTAAAACGATACTTTTAAAGGGACAGGGGATTACAAGTTATCAACTAATATATTTTTTTAAATTATGTGACCACCTCCTTCTTCGAAAGGCGACAAAAAAGTTTTGCTGGATTTTTATTAGATGGTAGAAAAAAATACTCGTTACAACCTCGAACAAAACATCTACAACTCTAAACAGTACTCATGTATTGCCGTGCGAAAAGAATCACAGAAAGTTGATAGGATTAGTAAATCACCTGAGTTGGCTTTGTTGTTGTTGATGATATTTCCTACTCTTGATGCGTGCTGCATATGGCGGTAGGATTTCTGGTAAGAGCAAGTATTATAATACAAACCTTACGGCATTTTTCTAGCCCACCCATACAGTAGTTAGCTCTTTCTAATTAATACATGACCCACTTGTCTATCTCACATATTGTCTTGGTTTTTGTGTCCAAGCCGGCTGTAAGCTTACAGCCCGCTTCTCCTCTCTCTCCTCCCTTCTCTCCTCCACATCAGTATTTAGCCGGCTTACAGCCTGTCATAATACTTGCTCTAAATAACGTGAGCCTTGCCCAATGCAAAACAGCTTTGTTAGGGCACTCACAATGCAGACTCTACCATATAGTCTAAGCTTATTTATTACCATCATATTTATTGCACTTTGCTTATGTGGTGCTGACGTGGCAAGATATTTATGGAAGAGAGGGAGAAAACAAGACTCCAAGTCTTATTTGGATTCCAAGTCCACGTAACACAAGGTAATAAATAGATTTAGACTCTATGGTAGAGTCTGCATTGTGAGTGCTCTTAAACACATAAGAGTGAAGCAGAGCCTACCGCAAATAGAACATGGTGTACCCTACATACCTTCTCACGCGCTGGCACGAGAGCCATTATATGCAAAGGATCGGCGCCAATAAAATGTGGTCGTGTTTACTGTGTCGGGCTGTACAATTAAAAAAAAAAAGCAACACAAGTGTTACAAACACAAAACTGAAAGCTAATCTTCAGACAAGAGGACCCAGCATGCAAAGTTCTTTCATCAAGCACACAGACTCCAAAACCGAACCCTCTCGCTCCGTTGATAAGCCATGAAGTATGAATATTGCCCTAGCAGCAAGGTAGAAGCAACCGAAGTCCACCAACTCCACAAGAATTATTCAACCTGAGGCATGCACAGCTCCATAAGTTTTTTTCAACATATTATTGGGTATTCTAATGATGTGTTTTCACATATTGAAGTGGTTCACGCCACCTTGTTGACTCGCAGCACTGGACATCGTTTTGTCTTGTTAGGCACTTCATAATTTTATATGCAACCATGAGGAAAGCAAGCAGTGGAATCTAAGTTTAAATGCAACTATGAGGGAAACAAGCAACGGATCATGAGGATAGAATCGAATCTAATTTTGTATGCACCATGCGCATGATCACTGAATCAAGCAATGGATTGAACAATCTATTTTATATGCAACCATGACGGAAGCAAGCAATGGATCGATAATCTAATTTGTGTGTCATTCCTAAAAAAAATCTAATTTGTGTGTCGAAGCAAGCGGGGCTGATACACAATATACAAATGATGAGCTATATCTTTAGTCAAAGGAGACCTTTGGGCAATGCAAAGAGGGATAAAAGAGCTAGTGACATTGGGCATACACATTTTTTTTTAATCTATAGTGTAACAGATGAAACGAGGAAAACATAGGATATATGAAGCATGATTTTGTACTTATTTTCCTATGCAATATAAAGATTTGGAGGTGTCACAACCACCTTTTGGGGGGCCGGGCATGGGGCGGGCGTGCAAGGGAGCAGGGGGCGGCGGGGAGCTGGAGTAGGGGAAATATTTCTTTATTACTTGTCACTAAAAATTACATCCTCCTTGTTTATATAACCCTCCTATGGGACTTGTATCTCAAGCAATCTCTAAAGGTTTTTCTTCTTATCCATAGGAGATTTCCTTATAGAGTGGAATTCACACAAAAACCTAGCCTTATCCTAATCAAACTCTTACTTTAATTACCAAATAATCACGGAGCGAAGGAGGCAGCCGCCCCTTACCGAGCACGGGCCCCGTGGGCTGGCTCCTCCGGGCCCCATCCCTTGGGGTGTGACATCCCCCCTTCTCTCGACCGGTGCGTCCTCGCGCTAGATGAAAGTCCACTCTGTGACACTTGGAGTAGGATCTGGAGTACCTGGTATGAAGAGGTAAACACGAAGTGCCAAGAGTCCAAGCACCGGGCTGGCGAGGATCATGTTGTGCCTCGTTCGCTCTGGGCCAAACTCCATCAAGTAATGAAGGTTGCCGATGTAGCCATGGTAGATGTACTGGCGCACGCTGTTACGTGGGATCCTGGCTCCAAGGTGCTGGTGAAACATATCTCGCGAGGGACTCTCCAAGAACATGAAGCGATCAACGTAAGCCGGCATGATGTAGAGCGACATGAGGCACTGTTGGCGTGGCGCTTCGGCGTGTCGGTGGTGTAGTAGTAAGGTTGAGCATCTTACCATATATAAAGGTGCCAATGTCAAACTCACACGGTGACAACTGGTGGGTGTGCCTGGCGACGTCTTAGTGGATGTAGACGTTGTCGACGCTGAAGAATTGTCGGTCCATGTTGTTGAGGAAGACGACACGAATTGCCCCCACGTGGTGGCGGCCAACAGGATGGTGGTTGGAGAGGCCGTCGTCGGAGGTGCTGTGTAGGCGCCCGGAGCGAAGAACTTCATCCTGCATATCCCTCCTTAGAGAAGTGCGTCAAGAAGATCCGCGTGGTGGTGAAGAGTCCGGGAGGTAGAAGCGGCCATCGAAGAGGAGGAATCCATCCTCCAGCGTCCAAGCCGGAGCTGCGGTGCCTGTGGTGATGTCGAGGGCGATCTGGCGGAGGTGCTGGTCCTCCAAGGTCGCCTGTCGAGGCTAGATGAAGACACTCGTGGACGTGTCGTAGAGGTTGAGGGCGCTCACGTGCCGTGGGCGCTTCCCGAGGCGGGGACGCTGTCGCGGGCGGGGAAGAAGCTAGGATGCGTCGACACAGGCCTGTGCACACATGTCCCAATGCATGGAGGTGGGGCCTGCATGAACGTCTTGGCCTGTCCATGCCGGTAGTACTCTAGCTCGTTCGATGTGAAATCCCAGTCACCCTTCCTAGGCTTGCCAGCCATGGCATGCTTCCAGATGGCAACGGGTTCATACCGCTAGGTACAACTGACCCATATACCCATGCCCGCGAAGAAAAAGTGTGCCCATTAAAAAACCCATGAACACTTATGGGTACAAATTTCTACCCATACCCGTGCCCGTGCAGGTAACGGGTACCCGCGGGTTGCCCACGCTCACAAGCTGTAAGCTTCATCTGCGTATCATATGGTCATATGGTTTGCCTTATTTTTATAGTGTGTCCAGCTTCAGATGTGCTGAACAAGCGAGGTGGGACTAAAATGTGACTAAAATGTTACTGTGTGAAACACTAGCATTGTATTGGACTCTAAAGAGCAAGACATGCCAATAGTTGGGCCCAAGTGGCCAAGCTGGCCCATTATTGGATTGGAGGAGGAGCAGTTCGGCCTCTCCAAGCAAGAAGAGAGTTGACTTGTTTTTTTTATCTTCAATTGTTGTATATTCCTCTTCTATGTAAAAGTTTGTAAATATATAGTGAGAATATGAAATTATTTACTAATATACAAGATAATTTGAGCTATTACTCTACAATGGAACATGTTTAAAAAAACCCATGGGTTTGTGGGTTTGGGACCTTGGGTACTCTACACACCCAAACACATGCCCACAAACCCACTGGGTTTAGCTTTTTGCCCATTAACAAACCCATTGGTATAGAAATTGGCCCATACGAACTCCAGGAACTCCACAAGAATTATTCAATCTGAGGCATGCACAGCTCCATAAGTTTTTTGAACATATTATTGGGTATTCTAATGATGTGTTTTCACATATTGAAGTGGTTCACGCCACCTTGTTGACTCACAGCGCTGGACATCGTTTTGTCGTGTTAGGCACTTCATAATTTTATATACAACCATGAGGAAAGCAAGCAGTGGAATCTAAGTTTACATGCAACTAGGGAAACAAGCAATGGATAGATCAGTAGGTGCTGATCATGAGGATTGAAAAATCTAATTTTGTATGCACCATGCGCATGATCACTGAATCAAGCAATGGTTGAACAATCTAATTTTATATGCAACCATGAGGGAAGCAAGCAATGGATCGATAATTCAATTTGTGTGTCATTCCTCAAAAAAAAAAATCTAATTTATGTGTCGAAGCAAGCGGGGCTGATACACAATATACAAATGATGAGCTATATCTTTAGTCAAAGGAGAGCTTTGGGCAATGTAAAGAGGCGGGCACGCTGGAGCAAAAAAGTAGAGGAACTATTTCTTTATTGCTTGTCCTTAAAAGATTACATCCTCCTTATTTACATAGCCTTTCTATGAGATTTGTATCTCAAACAATCTCTAAAGGTTTCCTTATAAATTGGAATACGTTTTACAAGCAAGTCCTTATTTTTATCCTAATAGGAGATTTTCTTATACTGTGAAATATCCCCTTCACACAAAAACCTAGATTTATCCTAACCAATAAACTCTTACTTTAATTACCAAATAAATTACAGAGCGAAGGAGGCGGGGGCGGCGGCACACGTGCACCCGGGCGTGGCGCCCCCTGCTGGCCACGAGCCCCATGGGTCGACCCCTCTAGGCCCCATCCCTTGATGTGTGACAGGAGGCCTTTATATTGGCCACGTCTATTTTTCAGTTTTCCACTTTTAGTTCCTTAGTTTTAGTTCCCTAACACTACCCTTTTTGTTGGTATGTATTTGATCTTGATATCCTTTTTAATATACGTTGCCGACCGAGCTCCTTGCCCCTCCTGATCTTTCAAAAAAAATACAATATTAAGATTATATAAATATTAATCCCATTGTTTTTGCACAATAAAATTCTATTTTCTAAATATGAAACTATAGTAGACTGCTGACCGTTTCGGAGGGATAGATAAAATAGGTGGTTGGGAAGCTGCTAGTGGTGATGCAAAGGGGCTGGCTGGCGAGCTGCCGCGCCGCATGGATGGAGCTGGGAGAAGAAGGGTGTGGCCGCCACACCTCGCGGATTAGGGTTTAAGGCTGCTGCGCGGTGGCGGATAGAGCAGGGAGAAGGGCGTGGCCCAACGACGGACCTACCCTAGGGCGGCGTGGGGGCGGCCGCCCGGCCTACCGGCGTAGCACCAAACCCCCAAACCCACCTTCCTTTCTTCTCGCCTCCGGCGACGAGCGGCGTCCGTCCGCGGCGGCCGCGAGCGTGAATACGTGAGAGAGAAAAGCGTTGGTCATCGGCTTCCTTCCTACTTCTACGGCTTTTATGTTCGGCCTTCTAAAATAGGGCAGGTCCGGGGCTCACGGCAAAGGCCCAAATTCCCGATCCCTAATCCAACGTGCCTCGTCTCCTAACGCCGCTCGTGCTCGCCTCGCACACGCCGCTCTCTCCCGTGTCCGTCGACGTAGGCTCGCCCCGCGCCCGCCCGGCGCCCGGGGCCGCTGGCTATGGACGGAGGAGATGGAGATGAGGGGCGAGCTCCCTTCGCCCCAGCCCGCCGGCACGCCGGGCCGGCCGTGGCAAAGCAGCCACCTCCGCCATCGGCCCTGGCGCTGGGCTGGTTGTGGCCATGGCGCGCGCAAGGGCAGCAGCTGCAACTCGCTCCACCACCGGATTGGCCCGAGGCCGAGGTTCCAGCAGAGGCGTCCCTAGGAGAGGCATTGGCAATGGCAAGAACAATAGAAGAAATGGTATTGCTTTTTGTTTTTTCAGTTTATGAATTGAATCATAAATACAGTACTAGAGTATGTTAACTTGACTAGTAATTTTTGTACAGACTTAGAAGAATTATTTTACAAGTTTGAGTTAGCAAATCATGTGAGAAGAGTTGATGATTTCAAATCATGTCATGACCTTGGAAGCTTGGCTACAACAATGATAACATCTGAGGCGCATATGCAATTTCCATTGATCTATCGCATTATTGAGTTAGCATTTTTTGTTGGACTTCGCCCACTTTATTTTTTTTTCCTGGATCCGTCATTGGCGTGGGCGGCTCTGTGTTTTGCTTTTTTTTCCCTTTGCCGGTTGTTTTGGGGAAAAACTGGCGTCGAGTCCCGTACCCTCCCGTCCGTACGGCCAATGACGTGGCTTCTTCTGATTGGATCGGCCTCCCCCGTCCGTGGCGGAATCCCGCTCGGCTCCGCATCTCGCCCTTCGGTGCGCTCGCGCGATGCCGATGGCTCGTTCGCTGCAATCGGCTCCGTGTCGCTGCAATCGTGCTGTATTTTTTCGCTGCAATCGCCTCCGCATCTCGCCAAGACGCCCACGAGGCCACCAGGGCTTCATCAGATTCCTATCGCGCCGCCGTATTGTGTACGAGAGGCAAGTAAGGACTCCTCGATGCAACTGCCGTCCGACTGCGTAGTGAAGCCCATGGCGCAAGAGCGGCGCCGCGAATCCTTAGTCGACGACAGCCACGGCCACATCAATGGAGGTGAACAACAGGTTGTTCACACAGCCGTAGCCGAGGCGCTAGGCCGCGCGGCAAAGCAGCTCGAAGCGGTGTTGGAGCTCGCTGATCCGTCGCCACCAGACTGAAGTTTGATATTTATTGTTGGAAATACAACGGAGCTATTTTGGTGATCATCTATGTAACTATTGTATTTTACTTATTTATATCTATATGAATATGAACATGTACACGGATAGAGACGATGCGAACAAGCAAAATCCAACCACGCGCCTCGCAAGCTATGTCATTGCAATAGCAAACTGCGTCCAGAACCGACGCCAATCACACTTACATATACCATGTTTAGGGAATAAACAATTGGACCGGCAGCGCACAGCCACTCGCGATGAGTCAAGAAACGAGCCGATGTGAAGCCGGTACGGGCGGGGAGACGTGCCTGCGGTTGGAGCCGATCTTGCAGCGCGCGGCATGCAGGCGAGCGTATACAGGCGTGGAGCGTTCGATGGCCTTGACGACACGCGGCAGGCATCGGGAAGAGGAGCGTACCAAAGGCTCCCCTACGGCAATCCCGTACGCCAGTTTTTTTCCTGTTTTGGAGGAGTTTTGACCGGATTTCCATTAGACAGATGCTTAAGAAATCATAGTATCAAGAAATTATGATATTTTAACGTTTAATTAATGTGCAAAACCATGGTATTTTTATAACTAAAACTCCAAAAATATACTTTAGATCCAAACAACGCACCTAGCTTAGAAGAGAAATTTGCCGGCTACGAACTAAATTAGTAGTGGGTGGCCTAGCTTAGAAGAGAATTTGCCGGCTAGGAAGTAACCAAATGCTCATTAATTAGTAGTGGGTCGTTCTGTTGTACATACTCCGTACGTACGTTTCTAAGTTATGAGTCGTTTTGATTTTTTTGATACATCCATTTAAATACGCATTTAAATATAATAATATATCCGGATACATAGCAAAATAGATGAAAAAAAAAAAAACAACTTATAACTTGGAATAGAGGGAGTAATATGATAAACACAGTACAATATATTCTTTTGTACTCCCTTCGTCCAAAAACATGCAATTATGGGAAGCGTGACAGTCTAACTTTGTCAACTTTAACCAAATTTATAAAAAAAAAAAAAGTATTAGGATTTATGCCTTAAAATAAATTTATTATAAAAACATATTTCATAATTAATACTAAATTTGTCTCATAAGTTTAAGTATTTTGTGATATAGTTTTAGTCAAAGTTTTGGAGTTTGACTCCTCGAGGTGTGAGAATTGTATGTTTTCTATAACGGAGGGAATATATTGAATAAGACAATCACCACCAATGGACGCACTGCACCCTAGCTATAAATACACTAGTATTCTGCAGGTTCGAAATCCACACAACTCGTCGTAGCTGATCGAGTAGTTCCCAAACCATGGACGACACTACATCTTTCTTGTACATCATCCTGGCTATCCTCCTCTTGTACCTCGTAAAGTCTTGCACAGCTTACCTGCGGTCCGAGCAACATCACGGCCTCAACCTCCCACCGGGGCCATGGAAGCTCCCTGTGATCGGAAGCCTCCACCATCTCATCGGAGCACACCGACATCGCGCACTCCGCGAGCTGTCGCGCCGCCACGGCCCCCCTCATGTTCCTCAAGTTCGGCGAGGTCCCCGTCGTCGTGGCGTCCTCCCGTGAGGCCGCCAAGGAGGTGATGAAGACCCACGACGTCATCTTCTCCTCAAGGCCACAGACGACGACAGTCAAGATCATCAACCGCAAAGGCACTGACATTGTGCTAGCCCCTTACGGAGACCATTGGCGGCAGCTTCGCAAGATCTGCATGATCGAGCTTCTCTGCGCCAAGCGTGTCCAGTCTTTCAGAACCATCCGTGAGGAGGAGGCGATGCGGCTCATCCAAGCCATCTCCTCCTCCTCCTCCTCGTCCTTGTCATCTTCACCTTCAACCCCGCATGCGCAATTAGTGAACATCAACAAGCTCCTTGCGTCGTATGCTAGTGACACGGCAGTGCGCTGTATCATGGGTGATCGCTTCAGCAATAGGGGCACCTTCCTGCGCTATATGACCAGGGCTATCGATTTGGCGGGAACCTTCCGCCTAGCTGACCTGTTCCCGTCGTCGAAGCTGGCGTGTGCCCTGAGCCGCACGATTAGCAAGGCAGAGGCGCTCCAGGATGAAAAATATACAAGTTCATGGATGGCGTCATCAGCGAGAAGCTTGAGAGAAGAAGGTCGACACAGCAAGAGGAGGAGGAATTCGCGCATCACCGGGAAGACATAACCGGTGCCCTACTGAGGATCCAGCAGCAGGGAGACCTTCAACACCCAATCACGTTGCCCACGGTCAAAACAGTTCTTTTTGTACGTTCTTGCTTGCTTTGCTTTGGTTTGGTTTGCATTGCATAACATATATGAATTCATGTTTCCCAGCTTATTACAATCTAGATCTTCTGTGCATCCTACTTATTAATATAATAGCTTTTATATTTCTAAAAGAATCAAACATATGCATGTATGTAGGACCTTCTATCGGGTGGAACCGACAGTGCGAACTCACTTCTGCAGTGGGCTATGGCCGAGCTACTGAGAAACCCAGATGCGATGTATAGGGCACAAACTGAGGTACGGACAGCTTTTATGGGGCAGAGCAAGGTAACCGAGGACGATCTAACCAAACTTAGCTATTTGCAATGGGTGATGAAAGAGACCCTAAGGTTGCACACCACGGCGCCGCTTTTGGTTCCAAGGGAAAGCCAAGAAGCTTGCCGCGTCCTAGGCTACGATGTCCCTAAAGGGACAATGACCATTGTGAACGCATGGGCAATCTGTAGAGACCCAGAGTATTGGGACCAGCCAGAGGTGTTCAAACCAGAAAGATTTGAGATTGACAAGAGGGACTTTAGAGGGCAGGACTTCGAGTTCACGCCGTTTGGTGCTGGGCGCCGGATTTGCCCAGGCATGACGTTTGCCCTTACTACTGTTCAGCTTGGTCTTGCTAGCCTTCTGTTTCATTTTGACTGGAAGCTCCCGAAAGGCAAGCTTGCAAGTGAAATAGACATGGAAGAAACCACGGGGATCACAGCCAGGATGAAGACGGACCTTTGGCTGGAACCTATTCTCCGAGTCCCTCTTGTTTAAGTAAACAACTTAATTTAATTGCTGCCTGAACAGCAAAGAATATGTATGCGTGGACTTTAAGTTAATTTGTTTTGCTTTACCTATATGTACGTACCTTGGTACAAATATTCGGTGTAAATTAAATTTCTTCCATGGAATAAGGTTAATATTGCAATGTTCTTTTCCTTAATCTGATATATTGTACCTTATGATTCTTTCTGTTAGTGTGTAATCTACTACTATCGAGATCTGCCCCAGATTCTATTGTCTCTAAGCTTCCCACGTCGATTGCTTTTCTCAACCGTCCGATCGGACGAGCGGATGGCTAGGATCGGGCAACCAACCAGAACCCTCTCGTCCCTTCTGCTTGCTCCGTCTGCTGTTGCGCCACATATCCCCCTCCCACGTCCCTCAATCCTCTCTTCGCCTATCCTGTCGAACCTCACCGCCTGACACCCTTGCCCCCCAAAAAAACTTACAGCAGCACAGGAAGCAGCGCGAGGCAACCGAGGGCGAAGCTACAGTATACCACCGTGGTCTGCCAACCCTGACGGATTTCAAAATTTTCAATAGAGAATCACTGTATTTAGTGCTAATAGTTCATGATGAAACCATCCATTTTCAAAGAAGACCCCAGTGTCCATTTGGTCCAGATTCACCCCGGACACGGAGGTGGCGTGATGTGAGGACCGACGCACATAGTCCGTGGTGGTGAATGGCACTCATCTTTGGATCTCGCAAGGTGGCGGCGCGGGGCACGGCGGGTGGGCGGCGGCGGCAGGCGGCGCAATGGCCGCGTCGTCGCCGTCCTGGCGGCTTGGCTATCCTAGTTTAAGTTGCAACCGCCCGTCCCCGCTGCTCCGCCCACCCTTGTCCGGCCCGAGCGTAGACGGAGAGAAAGTAAGAGTAGGCTTGGGCGCTCAACACCGAACTGTCGAGGGAGGTGCGAGGGGGCATCGAAGGCATGGAGGGATGGTGGATCTCCCCGCTTTGCATCAATGGAAATCTTCGGGTCCGACCGGTGGACTGAAGCACCGATCCAACCACCCCCTCCTCCCTAGATTACATTGTTTTCTTCCTCCTTAGCATCAACGAGGCCTAGGCATGGCCCAAGCCCCACCTCCTCCCCTCTCCTCTCTCTTCCTACTCCACCCCTGCGCCCCACCAAGCTCCCCCCCGTCCCACCGCCTCCACCAGGGACTTCTCCTCCAGCGGGGTCGTGCTGGGGAGGTAGGCATGCTTGGTGGGGCAGCGGGGTCGCAGCGAAAGCACGTGAGGTGGAAGAAGGGAGCGTGCGTTGGTGGACCGGCACCGCCCAAATGGCTAGTCGGACCGATCACCCCAACTTCGGGTGGTCGGGCCCTAGCACGCCCCCTCATTAAGGCATTCCCTTCCGCCACATGTAGGTGGCACCCCAATGTAGACCCCTTCTTAGAAGTCATCTTTCCTATTCTTTCATCGATGTTGTGTTCTCTTTTTGTTGACACAAAAATAGGTTCGCGTCAACACACTGTTGACACCTGTTACAGCATAATATTACTAGTCAACTAAACATGAATAAAGGCTTAAAATCAATATCAACATAAGTCTAGGGGCTTTACTAACATAATTCCACGAGCTTTAGTGATTTATAAATTTTCAGGGATTTAACAGATAAATGCAGAGAAGAATGGAGAAAGTTCCGGAATATACATCTCATACAATGACAAGACTTGACCGTGAAGTAACTCAACCCAAAATGTGGACTAAAACACTCTAGAAGATACCAGGAGACACCAGAAGAGACGAGAAGCCGAGAGGAGACCATGCCCTGGCGGCCGCTAGGCAATTTTAGGCCGGCCGCCAGGCAATTATGGCCAATCAGCTTCGTCTTTTTATGTCGGTTTGTAACCGACTTTGAGGTTGTATCTACACCGTTGCCAAGGTCGGTTTGATCCAAGGGCTATCGTTCATCGCCAAGGGCTATATAAGAAGACCCCCTGACCCAGGGCTAAACCCTAATTCATTATCATTCATTATCTCTTGACCTGTTGGTCATAGAGGTGTCCCAATGTGAGGACAACCTCTCCTCTCTAGGTCTAGACTAGAACTAGAACTAGAAGAGTTAGTATGCAAGAGAGGATTAGAACTCATTAGTTCTAATCTTTAGAACAAGAGAGATAGAGAGGGGAAGGAATCGGGAGGAAGTGTTGGCTGTCGGTGCTATCTCCATACTTGTACCTCGGTGGAAGTTAATCTACATTTGGAAGTTACTCTGGTAATCTACTTCTTGTTTTAGTAAGTAATATTAATTGTTATACTTATTCTTATTGGTCTATGAGTCTCTTTTGAGTACTTTAATCTGGCACCTAGATTAGAGTAATATTCGCAGTGCAAACGTGGTGTTTGGACTCGGGTATCTCGTTAGATACACCCTATCTTCCGGATCGGTGGTAGTTCGTGGTAGTGATAGTACCATTGATTCCTTTGTAGTCCACCTCCCGTTGATAGGACTAGTAGGGCGTATGAGTGCCGGGGGAGAGTAAGTTTCGTCCTTACTTCCCTTGGGTGCTTCCCCATAAGGATAATATCAACATAGCTTACCAAGAAAAGAACTAGATATCTTAGTAATCCTCTCTACACTCTCAACCTTCTTAAGTCTTGTGCTACTCTGGGTTAAGATTAGATCGTAGTCTCCCTCACTCGTTTCCCTGTGGATTCGATATTAAACCCTCTCCCGGGTGAAGTGCTCGCCGGTATCCGTCCGCTTGCGGATTATTATAAATATTTCTGTAGGCTTATCAAATACCAACACACACCAGCAGGCCTTGGATGCCCTAGAGGTTACAAACAACCTGCAAAAATAACAAGGATTGCGTCGTGATCATTTGAACAGATCAAGAGATTGATGTGACCAATGTAGAGATTGTCCTCTGCCCAAAAAGCTTCAAAACAACCTTAGGAAGGATCCATTGGGAGGAGACATGCGAAGGGTCTTCTAGGATCAGTAAGGCAACCTAGAATGACAATGAATCACGTGGAGAAATTTGTCGGACAACATGGTAGAGGATTGAGAAATAGCAAATTAGGGCAAAAGAGACATATGTTGTGTTTTTGACGATTGTGGGTAGATGGGATCAAATTAGCTGTGAACCTTTCAATGTAAAGGAGAGTCCAGAATCATTAACAATGTATTGAGCATATAAGTACTAAGTAAGTTTTTACGGATCCGCTTACAATGGCTTACCACCAGGAGAGAATACACAGTCAATATGGATTGATGTAAATCCAATGATATCTGGACAATTAGGGCCCAACTAAGACTCTGTTTCGATATAGAGATGTATTGTAGTTGTCAAATCTAATGGCAATTTGGGTGTGACGATGAGGCACTCTACGCATTGATCTATAATGGAATAGAGTGAAAGTATTTAAGTTAAGATTAAAGTTAAAGTGTAAGATGAGATCATGGGGGAGAATGGCCCAACGCCAACCTGGGCCCTTGACTCGCGTCCTGATCGAGGATGCCCAGTCCAATAAAGTGGCTGGGGGCCCATGTCGCACAGTGCCTATAAAAGAGGAGGTGGGGGCCTGTTGACACCTGTTATAGGATAATATTACTAGTCAACTAAACATGGATAAGGGCTTAAAATGAATATCAACATAGACTAGGGTCTAACTAACATAATTCCACAAGCTTTGGTGATTCTGTGACTTTACAGGGACTTATCGGATAAACACGAGAGAAGAATGGAGAAAGTTCCGGAATACATCCCATACGATGACAAGACTTAACCGTGAAGTAACTCGACCCAAAATGTAGACTAAAACACTCTAGAAGATACGAGAAGATACCGGGAGAGAGCGAAGCCGAGGGGAGTCTACCCCCTGCGGCCGCCAAAGTTAATCTAGGCGGCCGCCCGGGTGGGACCCACCTGTCATCCTCATCTTCCTTGGTCGGTTTGTAACCGACCTTGAGGTTGTATCTACACCGTTATTGAAGGTCGGTTTGATCCAATGGTCATCGTTCATCGCCAAGGCCTATATAAGAAGACCCCACGACCCGGGGGGTTAAATCCTAATTCATTCTATCTCGTTCTATTTCATTATCTCTAAGTTGTAGAGGTGTTCCAATGTAAGGATAACCTCTCCCTTAGGGATTAGTGAATTAGAAGTGGATTAGCTATGTAATTAGAAGTAGATTAGCCATGTAATTAGAACTAGATTAGATCTAACTTAGATCTAATCAAGAGTAAGGAGAGTGGAGCTATGCTCTAGTTCTGGATATGTCTCTGAGAGATTGGTATGTCTTGTATCCTTTCTTTGTAAGATTTATGATTCATATATTTATCTTCTCTATTTACTTCCATTACTTTCATATATTTGGTTAAGTATAGTTGTTATGCTATTGCATGGGATCTCCGCTCGTATTGAGGACTCTAGTTATGCAAGGTAGCTAGAGTAGTAATCGGTAGTGTAGACTTGGTGTCTAGGCTATTGGTTACCCGAGGTTGCGCCCAAACCTACGGATAGTTGTGGTAGCCCCAGGGGTGACAGACCTGTCGGGGCCTTTGTAGTCCACCACGTATGGGTTGGTGTTTTAGTAGGGCTTCGGCAGCCTTCTCCCAACTACCTTCTTCCCGGTCTTTTTTTTTAGTTGGGACGGACCTGCTTTGCTCCAAAGTGTATTAGTATAATTGCTATCATAGAACCTAAGTAATAGAGAATTACCCAGGAACCTTAATCTCTCCCTTTGACCTCTTGATTAGTTTAGTTATTCTTTGATATCTTAGGTAGGTTATTATTTTATGCATTGATATTTACTTATCCTTTAACAATTACCTCCTCACTATCGTCTAGTGGTTTGCTAAGTTAGTGGATACATGATTGTAACTTATTAGAATTCTTTAGTCAAAGCTTTCCTATGGATACGATACTCTAGAATACTCATCCTAGGGAAAAGCTACAATGGTAGGTGTTCTGTGCGCTTGCAGAATCCTTCATATTCGTTTAGCACTTAACAAATGCCAACAGGGCCACGGGCTCAGACTATAAGGTTCACAACCTAGCCGCCAGCCCCACCGTCCTTAACCCTAGTATGATCTCGAGGGAGGCGATGCCAGCGACGGGAAGCTCCACCGGCGCGGCGCAACTGCTTCCCCTACACCGACCGCCGCTGCTGCCTGTGCGCAGATCTTCACCGCCGAACCTGTGATGGCCAACTCCAACGACGGTATGAACCCTACTGCTCTCTCTCTCTCACACACACAGTGCACTATGTGTTCTAGGATGAGCACAACCATTTGTTTATCATAAAGAGAAGAGAATCACCCACTGATCTGCACCCTAATCAATCCACAATTCTAACAATTGCCTCTCCAGCGTCGACCACGAGGTCCCGGTCGCCGACTCGGGAGGAGGAACAGCGGGCCTCTGCCGAAGACCACCACCACCTCGCCGTGCCTCGGGAGGCGAGCGGAACCTGTTGGCGGCAGCGCTGCGGCGCCCGCGACTTGCGCGAGGCAGGGGCGGGCGGCGTCCGCGAGCCCCGCGGCGCCCGTGGCGCCGCGCCCGGGAGCTTCTATGCCGGGGCGTCGCGCCACCACGGCGCCGCGGACACCTGGCTCAGCGGGTTCGGTCGTCGGTGGGTGTTGGCGATGAGCCTGGTGTGGACCAGGTGCTCCGCCGCACACCGCCCCGTGACGGGGTTGTACGGGTACGCCGTGCACCGTGCAGGGCCGTGCCGCCTCGCGGCAGCATGGCGCGCGGTAGGCGTTGGAGAGCTTGCACGCTGTGTCATGGCAGGACATCTTGGCAGGCATGTGGTCGGCGGCGCTGGTGGACCAGAGGAGCGGGCCGGCCAGGTCGATGACGTGGTTGGCGCCGTCCCTGATGGGGATGGTGTAGAGGGAGGTGGTCGGGTCTTTGGACACCGGGAGGAGCACGGGGTCGGTGCACGATGCCGGCAATGCCAGCAGCAGCAGCGAGATGGCTGAGAGGAGCAGGGGCTTGCGCCAACGTGTCATCTGCATCCGCGGCGGGGGTGGTCTGGTCGATGCGAAGCTTAAGCAAGTCAGTTGGTGCTGGAGCTCACTGAAGCAACACCATTGCTGGATGTTGGAATGCAGGTGCGTAGGACTGTAGGAGTATGTGTTTGATACAAGCTACTCGAACAGCCTGTTCTCCACACCGTCAGTCTGACTCGCCGTACGTGTTCACCTGTCACGAGGAACTCGTTTAGTGCGTGCAATGCCGCTTGCTTTCAGCCAGAAACTCTACCATGCCGATCGCTTCGATCGGGTCGTGCGGTGGCGCATGGTCGAAGCCATGCATGGAAGTGCGTGCGAGTCAACGGAAGAGTGCGCACGTGTCAGCCGGAAACCAGGAGGGAGCATTTTCCTTTGGGTACGTGCTGGATACGCATTCACCTTCTCGCAAGTCGCATAGACTACTATGGTTAGGCGAAGTGCACACTGAAACGCCAAGTGAAATGCGCACAGGAGCACAGAGAGCTTAGCAAGCGGGAGCTTGGCGTAGAGCTGGGCCGGCAACCGGCGGGATCCGGAAGGACCGGAGGAGGCTGGCCGGCGCGCAGGACGGGGGACACGTGCACGGTGACCTGCGCGGTCGGCGACGGACTGGACGCGAGCATCCTTGCTGCCGCCGCCGTGGCATCCTACCACTGCCACTGCCCGAGCCGACGAACAAGCAACGGCGTGTCGGCCTTCAGCGAAGCGGTCGGTCACAAACCTTACCGTTTCGGAGGCTGGGATACGGTTTGGGCCTCCAAGCTGTGGTCACTTTGATGGGCTCATGGCCCGTATAACGTCGCCCGGACCAAATTCAAATTCCAGCCAAGGTTCTTTACAATTCTCAAAAAAAAAGACAACTAGGACGAAAGTTAAATTAGTTACGGGCTTGCGATTTTAGCATGGACAATTTCTTGTCAAAAAAAAAAAAAGAAACACGGACAATTTCAACTAGACGAAAGTTTCATTGCAGCCAAGATTTTAGAAGAATTGTTCAGCCACTGATTATATCGAAAACAACCAATATTATTAGAGAGTAGTAGAATGTAAAACTTCTCTGGGAATGCGCAGCTAGCTCAACACAAATTGCTACACTTAAAGCAACATAGAAGAAAGTAGAAAGAAACAAGCAACACACAGTACCCAGATCAGAAACAGAGCGGCGATCATCTCAACCTTCACCACCTTGTCTCTCGCTCCATTATACAAAATCATTCAAACTGGTCGAGTCACGGTGAGCCCACACAGGATGGTGCTTCGATAAGCTGCTTACACAAAGCTGGGGTCTCGACATCATATAACAATGTGGGCTGCAAAAGTGCAAAACATTGCCCCCATTGATCAGTAAGCAGCTTGCTAGCCTAGGAGAACTAGTTGACTAATCGAGTGATGAGTTGAATGATAATAATGTGTGAAGTGAACTCACACTCACCTGCCAGAATTGCTAAATAACTGAAAACAGGAAATGAAGCATCGTCGGATGGTCCGGATGGCAACGTTTTGCCGCCCTGAGGTACAACTCCACAAGCTAATGCAGGCATATGTAACTGTCAAGCGCAATGTGTCTCAAGCATGCATATCCGAGACGTGGAGCAGAGCAGCACAACTTCATTAAACTTCACCCAGACCAACGTCGCGTCTTGATAATGCACCTAGGAGCTAGCTCTCTGCAGTTCAATGGCACAGACGAATTGAAATACTATTAGTTTGTAACGAGCACATAATATATTTGTCTACTATTATTCATTTAATTTCTTCAGAGTTTGGCCAGGCTTTGCTTAATTACCCTCCGTAAAAAAAAAAAATGCAGAATACAGGAACAGGTGACAGAAAATTAACAAAAAAAAACGAACAGGTAGTGTATATAAAAAAGACATCAGTGAGAAGGAGCTTACCATGCTAGATTTTGCACGCCCTAGATGACATGGGAATCATCAGCTACACAGATGTGACCTCTTGAATATGAGCGATCTTGCGCTTGTCCTCTCCTTGGCATTTCTCTAACAGTTCTGGACAATCAATTATCCGTAGTTTCTTCAACTCGCTAAGGCCACATATGCTTTCTGGCAGCAAAGACAGCTTTGGACACTTTTCGATACCAATTTCTCTCAATGAAGTTAAGTCTCCCAACCATTCTGGCAGTGTCTCTAAGTTCGCACATGACTTTATCTCGAGTGTTTAGGAGGGACTTGAAGCATCGAATAGCACCCGGCAAGATTCTAAGGTCGGTAACACCATCGAGCTCCAGAACCTCAATTGAAGAGAGGTGTTGGGTCCGACGCCACACCTCAGAAGAAAGAGAGGCTTCCCCATCACAAGATAAAATGGATAACTACTAGATGAGAGGTTCCCAAACCCATGTTCTGGCAGCACGCGATCGCTGTTCTCCAGCACCCACACCATGCTCCTTGGGGGGTAAGGCATGAACTTCAGCTTTGGGCACTCCCCAACAGCCAACAGATGCAAATTAGGGATTAAGAACTCGCCTTCTTCAATAGATGATCTCGTTGTCCACCACTCTTCCAAGCTGTCCATTGAGTACACAGTAAATACCCTTAGCTTTTGGCAGCTCCGTAGTCTCCATAGAATTCCCTACCAACATTCTTGATATTGGGCATTCCACCCAAGCCCAGTGCTCTCAGGTTTGGTAGGCGCCCAAGTGGGGGAGGCAGTTGCACTCTTTTAGATCGACAAGATAAACGGTGGTAAGATGAGGTAGGTAGGAAGAAATGTCTATCATCCACCTAGGGAAGTCTATGCCCATATAACCACGTAGATCGAGGTGTTGGAGACTTCTGGGAGGCAGAAGCTTCGCCAGTATTGATTTGGCAGTAGCTGCATCTGCATTATCCACCAGACTACCCTCATCACGTTCCCATCCAAGAAATAGCTTCATAAGCTTCGAGTTGCTACACAATTTACCTTGCTCTGCCCCTTCCAAATGCTTGACATTCTGAAGGCCTTTGATCCTCAGCTCATGGTAGGATGTCCTCTCAAGCTGTGCAATTTGAATCCATAGATCACCGCTTCCTCCATCAAGCTCAAAAGACCCTTGCAAGTTCAAACTCTCTCTCAGTTTGTCAACTTCACCTTCTACTTCAACTGCTAGCGCTGCCTCAACAGTTTCAAGTGTTGACATGTTAAATATGCTACCAGGCAAGTCATTAAGGAAAGAGCAGCCTCGAAGGTCCAAGCTTTTAAGTCGTAAATCACCAATAGAAGAAGGCAGGTGTTCAAGCTTCACGCAAAATGACAAATCTAGATGCTTTAACATCGTGAGTTTGCATAAAGAATCTGGCAAAATTTGAACCTTGGAACAACTTGTCATGTTCAGATATTCAAGCTTAGAGAGTTTATCGATCCAATCTGGGAGCTCTTCAAAGTTGTGGCAGTCTGACAGATCAAGATGTGTCAGATCATGAAGCTGAGAACAAGATTCTGGTAGTGATTGGAGTTTGTAACAATCAGATAGGTTCAAAAATTGAAGCCTATGCAAATCGCCAAAGGATTTTGGAAGTGTATGCAGTTCATGGCATCTTGCCAAGTTTAGGAAGAGCAAAGCACTTAGGTTTCCAAAAAATGAAATGGGAAGCTCACAAAGGCTGACACATCCTGATAGGTCGAAGTATTGCAGCTTTTGGAGGCAACCAATATTTTTAGGTAACATGTTCAGGGAAGTATTTGAAAGTATCAAGGTCTGCAGGTTTAGCAGACGATTCAAGGATTTAGATACGTTTAAGATAGAAAGGGTAGAGGCATCAAGATACCTTAATAGCTTTAATTTATAAACTGAAACTGGTAGCTTTGTCACATGGCATCCACTCAAATCCAAAACTCTCAAATATAACGTGTGTGAGAATGCTTGCTGAGGAAGTTGAAGTTTATCACATTCCTTAAAACTGATGGCCCTGACCTTTGTTGGCAAAGCTATATAGGTCGACAGTGTCTTGTTATGATTTAACAATAAATGATAGTTGCAATTCACCTTGACCCTTTGAGTATTGATGTTTTCTGCACCATCAGTGTAAGATAATTCATCACCAGCAACATGTCTTGCAAGATCATGTACCATATCATGCATATGAAGGCTATGTGTGGGTTTGAATGACCTTGTAGATGGCACCTTGCGAAAAAAAGAGAAGTACATTTCAGATCTTTAATACAAATAATTGTGATTTCATAAATACAGTAAGATATAAGGATTATTTCACTTACTGTAGGATGCGTCAAGATATTAAGGAAAGACATCCCCAAGAATTCGTTTATATACTCAATGCCAATCTTTTGAAGTTGCCCGTCAGTACCCTGAATAAACCCTAAAGCAATCCATTGCTGGATCAAGCTGTCATGATCAATATCACGACTCTTAGGAAAGATAGAGCAATACATGAAACAAAGTTTAAGTTCTGGAGGCATGTGGTGATAGCTTCGCAGCAGGCCCTTCAGAATTCCCTTGTCATCATCCTTGATATCCATTATATCACAGTCCTTGATTTCAAGCCATGCTTCTCTTGTACATTTCTTCCGCATCACGTAACCAAGAGCCTCAGCAACTAGAGGTACTCCATTGCACTGTTTTGCAATTTTTTACCAATGTCCACAATGTCAATAATTTGATCATCTCCTAAATTCTGAGGCTTCATGATAGACCAGCACTCATCATCTGATAAACCCTCTAGTTTAATTGGTTCAACCATATGAAAATGTGAAGACCCCACAGCAGAGAGTGTACTAGCAACCTTCTCACTACGAGTAGTTACTACTATCTTGCTGCCTTTCTTTCCAGATCGTAACATGGTCACCAACTCCTCCAAAGTATGTTTATTTTCCTCCCACAAATCATCTAAGACAATGAGACAAACCTTGTCATAGAGTATGAGATCAAGCTGTTTCTTTAGATGATGCAGAGTAACATCTTTTACTGGAATAATGCTACCATCTAGCTGACAGATAATATCACCTATAATTTTCTCTAGTTTGAAATCCATTGAGACATAGACCCATGCTTTTAGATCAAAGTGAAACTCATTTGTTTCCTGAAGAGTGTAAACAAATTTTGCAATAGTTGTTTTACCCAATCCACCAAGGCCAACAATGGGAATGATAGAGCTTTCTTGATCTCCGTGGTTTTGCAACAGCTTGAGGATATGTTTCTTCTCTCTTTCCCTTCCCACCATCTGAATATCATCTCTGGCACCAATATATGTTTCTATCCCCCTTTCATCATTAGCTTGCTCTGCTGATGACACGGACGATGGGAGGAAATTAAATTTCTTGACATCATCAGCGATCCTATCTAACTCCAGCCTGATACTTCTCATCTTATTTGACATGGTGATATGCACAATAAGTGGATTGACAGATGAAAAGACCAATTTAACCTGCAATAAATATTTTTTTAGTTAGTCAAACGTGAAAACAATCACAACCTCCTATCCATGCATGGAAGTGAATGATTTAAGATGTGCTCAGATGGTACATTTCTGTAACATGGAGAAGTAATATTTTTTTATTCTATGGATTTCTAAAATGAAATAAATCTATGAGAGGCCATGCTTATATACTCGTGTGAGGACTCTTTCATTGAAACTTACCTTGCTGGGGCTCCGTTTCCATATAGTTGCATTAGCCTCCAGCTCATCCATCGCATCTTCGATGTCATAGGCAACAGACTTGTACTTCTTGAGCCAATGCTGTGCCAATGCATCGTCATTAGTCCCTCTCCCTCGGGAATGCTTGTCGGCATAGCTAAAGCGCAACCTGTAGGGTCACCATTTTGTTCTCCATGTCCTGAACATCATCCTTGAAGTTCCAGAGCATCCCCCCATCCTCTCCCACGCGGTTTGGCTGAGCTTACCGGCGACTTGCTTCTAGCGGCTCCCGCTATCATCTCTCCTGCCACGCTCATGGCTACAGGCCTCTTATCTCTCGCGCTGCGCGGCAACCAGTTGTGTTGCGTCCGAGAGAGCGCCAGACAGAGCAGAGGAACGGTGATCGATGTGTTCAGCTGTTGTACCGCCAAAGTCTTGTTTCTCTTCAGTGGTTCAGCACCCGATTGTCAGTCAGGTGGACTTGTGTGAACAAGTCAGGCAGTCAACTCTTGGAGCCAAGAGCCTCCTCACATCAGATCGAACATCGAAGAGGATCCAAGAGCTGCTAGATTCTCCATATTCGAAGATACCCTGTTTTTCAGTAGCATGGTGAGGATGAGGATGAGGATCTAAGCTAAGAAACTTGAATTCAGAACCATGGCAAGTACAGATGGATCGTCCGGAGAGAGAATGAGCTATCAGTAAGGTGCGCACCGTAGCGGCTGGCGATGCGGTCGTGGTACTAGCTACGACAGGGGTCCGGAGCCCAACAACGTCGTCTATCGCCGCACGTTTGCTGCCGCTGCCAAGACAGGGAGCTTGGTGAAGGCAGCACAAGCGTGGTCTTATAGGCAGAGAGATCGGCGTGGTTGTCAGCTCGCCACAGTGGAGGTTTACAGCATGGGCGGAGCAGAGTACCTTGTCAACAAAGGCAAGGTCACCAGAGGTTGTCGCGGGCTGTGTGGCCGCAGATGTCGAGCTCGATCAGAGAAGAGACGACGAGACAGAAAAACAAGGACAGGGAGGTGACTTGCGACCGCTCCAAGCCCAAGTGTTTCCTTATGAGAGTTCTCTTATTTTATTGAAAAAATGATAAATAAACTCCAAGCTGTCATTATTAACTTTGAAAAACAAACGGGGTTGGAAAGGAAGCCTAATGGGCATTTGTTATTTGTTCGTTGTCTTGTCTTCATCCTCATGCAATTGCTGTTATTTGCTCAGCCGAGGGATGCCTCCTGAGTCCTGACCCGCCTAGTACTAGAAATCTCGTCAATAATGGTACCCAACTACTGCAGCTCGTCAATGGCGTATTCCGATGCATCGTCTTTCTTATTGTAGTATTAGTGCGAGTGCAGTTGTTATACATCTCTATCCATGTCACCAACGCAAATACTAATTTAAGGTTAACATAAGCCAAAGTGTAGCGATTTAGTCATTCAGATATATATATGGAAGCAGTTGAAGGCCACCAAATCTGAAGAAATTAAATTTCCCTACGTCGCCACCTGAGAAACAATTGGCATGACAAGTTGCTTCGATCAGTTGAACGATTCAATCATATAGCTGATGGGATAACCAACCATAGCTGCGTCGTTACCTTTGGGATGGAGCAGCCACTGTTCATGCCAGCAGTGAAAATATTACTAATCTACTATGACCCAAAGTGTAATGATTTCATAATTCGGTTTATGGATTGAGGGATGAAGTAGTGTAAAGACCAAGCAAGCCTGCAGGCTGCAGCCTAATGATAATCTTCATTCACGAGGACAAATTCCCTTGTTTGAATGCACTGGGGGAGATGATTTGGAGTTTAAATTCATGAATTCAGACAACGTACCTTCCGCATCGACAACGTACGACGAGCCGCCGCAGTTTCATCTTATCCTCGGCTCCTCGCCGCAAGATCAATTTCAGCAACAGAAGCGAGCACCGCCGCCATAGGGCTCATGCCCCTGCCCGGGCCTCCCTACAACCACGGCGTCCACCTCCTGTGAAGAAGCATCAACCTGGGGAAGAACTTCCATCTGCCTCCCACCCCGCAACCGCCTCACCACCGACGGCATCGGCGGACCGAGTTCCCGCCCTCGTCCTCGATACTCCCGCCTCCGGCTGTAGACCGGTGAAAGCGGGTTCCTCCCACTGAGGGTGAGAGGAGAAGGGAGGAGCGCAACGTCGAGCGCCTAGGAGGCGTCGGCCGCGCGGTCGCTGGCATTGGCATCGCTCCCACGCTCGCCGTCGCTCGGTTAGGCTCCGCTGAGGCCCCGCAGGCCGCAGCGGCCTACGCACCCAGCCACCGCCGGCGAGAAAGTGGGTCTTTTCCGTCGGCTTGGGTTTCGGCTTGCTGCTACCCAGGCTGGGCCGCGGGTTTGGGCTTTCAGTAGAATGGACACCCTTCCTGGTGGGCTCAAGGCCCATCATCGAACATTAAACTGGCCAAAAATCAGACTCCATCCACGAAGGTCCCACAACTGATAATGTACTTTTTGCTCAAAAAAAAAAAAAAACTGATAATGTACTTGCAAGAGATTCAAAAAAAAAAAAAAAAAATAATGTACTTGCAATCTTGTCACTACGAGTGGTTACTACTATCCTTTCTTTCCAGATTGTAATAACATGGCCACCAGCTCCTCCAAAGTATGTACCCTCTCCTCCCTTAAATCGTCTTAGACAATAAGATAGACCTTGTCATGGAGTATCTGATCAAGCTGAGATTTTAGATGATGCAGAGTGGTATCTTTAATTGGAATGCGACCATCTAGCTGAGAGATATCTGATATCAACTATAGTTTTCTCTAGTTTGAAGTCCATTGATACATAGACACATGCTTTTAGATCAAAGTGAAACTCGTATTTTCCTTAAGAAACTACAATTTGCATGTTGGTTATTTTTTTTAGGTTGACTAGATATGTAAAAATATTAATAATGTTTATATATCCAAATAAGTTTACATTATGAAAATATAAACCCATTCCTCGTGAGTTCGTCCTATACATTTTGGTGGAACCAACTCATTTCTCATCTTATCTTATACTACTAAAAAGAGTCAAATGGAATCGTCTCCACCCTGCTAATGACCCCGCCCGGCGCTAATGACCTCGCCCCACGAGTAACCCCGCCCCGCTCCCTGTGTCGCGCTCGCACGTCCGCTAAACTGCCAGCTCGCACGACCACGCGACAGCCGCCCACGCTTGGTCGCCGCTGCACACGCCAACCGCTGCCACGACGCCCCGCCCGCGCTCCCGCCCGTGGTCAAGATCGGCGACGGCAGCGAGGCTAGGACACTTCGATCGGAGCTACCCGGAGAGGTAATTTCAGTGCTCAAGATCGGTCAAGATTTAGTTCGATCAGAGCGGTCGAGGACGACCGCGGCATTCGATCCCAGGTCCAGCCGGACAAGTCCAACTCCGTCAATCTGCAGCATCACGGCGCCGCTCCGCTCCCTGAACCCCATGAAGTGCACCGCGTACCTCGTAGCCGCCCCGGCCTCCTGCATATTGCCTGCCTCCGCACCACCACCTGCCGCCGCTGACGACGACGACGGGCCTTCCTCCAGCGTCCACATCGATATGTCGGAGGTCTCCGAGACTAGCAGGCGCAGCCTGCCGTCCCCGGACGTGACCAGGAGGAGCCCCGAGTCGAGGCTCTGGGTCTTGCCCGGGGGCAGTTTGATCTGCGTCGCCTGCGCCGTGCCCGTGTCCAAGACCAAGACCATGGTGTCGCGGTGACCACAGCACAGCCGGCGACGACGCTAACCACGGCAGTGCGATCTGAGGATAACCGTTCGTGCGATCTGAGGAGAACCTTGGCAAATACGGTCAGGCGCCTGCATGTTCGTGCAGAACCGTTCCCGCCGGAGCACCCCGCTGCCGCTGCCACCCGCGCTCCTCCGCAACACCCTGCCTCTCTGCACCGTAGCCAACGTGGTGAGCTCCTCAATTCAACGCACTTGATCTCGCTGAACGCACGCGTATGCAATCGCGTGGCACTGGCAAGACCGCAAGCAGACAGAGCTAGCAGCGCCGCCGTGCGTGCCTTGTTTTGCTTGGATTAGCTTGATGACACAATCATGACACCATCATGGGACATCACCGTCAATTTATTGTTGTTTCCTTTTACAAAGATAATTACAGAAATACAATGCAAATACACTAGGTGCAGCACACCTGGCATGTCGGTGACTCGGGTGACCCTACTGCCCTACTGAAAGTCTGAGATCCTGTGACTTGCCAAAACCAATTTTCACCCAAGCCAAGTGCATCAATTTTCTTTAAGTTTTCTTTGTAAATCATCTGATTGTTTGAGCTTTGTAAATCACCTGGGAGCCGATGCCCTATCTGTTTTGCCGTGGTAATTAAAGATTTATAAAATAATAAACAGTATTGTGTCTTCATTGTTTTCTGATACATGCGTCCATACGTTATATATGCAGTGAGGATAAATCCTAAGCTCCCAAGTGCCAACCTGCCCCTGCAACGTCCGGTCTGCGAAGCAATCCGGTGCTGTCACCTGGCGCTGCCGAGGGAGAGACTGCAGCCGCCCGAGCTTGAATGGAACAAGAACTGGACGACCTGAAACAGCAGGTACCGGAAGATGAAACCTCAAAACTCAGTTTTGTCTATTGCACCCTTCTCAAAACTCAGTTTTGTCTATATATTGCACCCTTCTTTTCTGTGTTGTGATTCCATATTATGATTTGATCTCATACGCGGTTTGTTCTATGTGTGGATCATGGGTTTGGAACTTGTGATATATTTACCTTCTTCACTATGTTGCGATTCTATATTGTGATTCGATCTCATACGCGGTTTGTTCGGATCATGGGTTTCGAACTTGTGATAAACATTTCTATTTACAAATATATGCAGTCATTCATATTCCTAAACTAAAGGTTACCATATTAGATGAGTGATTCAATGGAAAATAGTGCCTCTACTGCACCATTGGGTGACAAGACAAACACTACTAATGGAGGTAAGAATAATACACAGCCAATTACTATATTCAATTCAATGTATTGTTTATGTTATAAATCAATATTATATTGATGTAACACTGCAGGAAGCGATGCTGGACAACACAAGAGAGAAAGAGATAGGGCTCGATGGCACTCAATGACTTCAAGAGAAAAAAAAAGAAAAAAATATAAAAATGATGTTTCAATTTGGTAGCAAACTTTAGAGTTATATTTTAACTACGTAGCTTTCTTAAAGACTTATGTAATATTATATTAATATTTCAATCACCACGGTTGCAAAATAAGTTATTACATTATAGATATTTGAAGTTGATATGTCACATTGAAATCTTTCTTACGCTTACACATATGTTATTATGATACGTGTTCCCGTTGCAACGCACGGGCATTTAACTAGTGTATATATAATTATTAGTTTGTGAGGAATAACGTGATGGTGGATCATTACAAACCAAAATTGAGGAGTGAGAAAAACATTGACCACCTCATTCCCAAACCAAACACACTATGTCCTAGGATAGAGATGCTGGCTTGGTGGCAGCAGCCTAGTACTCCCTCCATTCTAAATTATAACACATTTGCCTTTTTTACCCTCAACTTTGACCATTAATTTTATTCATAATATTTGTGCAAACATTGTTAAATTTAAATCATTCGTAGAAAATGTTAATAATAAAATAAACCATAACAAAAATTATGACATTTTGGTACAATATTTTCTTTATCTTTACGGTGGTGTACGTTGACCAGCAGTCCAGCACCGTGCGCCGCCCCGCACGCCTTCATCTTGTGGGCTAAACCACCTCTGACGGGACAACACATGTATATCCCCTAAGTCTCATACTCCGTATGTGAATGAAGGAAATGATAGGTCAGGTTGGATGACCTAGCTATCTACACCTTCATCTGAATTGCACTGACGATGACATGCATGTTCGTTTTCTCCCATAGCGACACTATCAGATAAATACACACCAAATGAGCAGCTCGGCCCGTTACGTTGCTCTTCTTTAATTACCGTGTTGTCCAGTCCGATCCAGTGCAACGTACATCTGCTGCCGTCCTTGTTGATGCGTAAAATATATCACAACCAAACGTCCAATATATCAGCTAGCCGGCAGTCTCCGCTCCAGCGACCACCACAGAGCCCACGGTCTACCCCTCGGTTCCGGCGAGCGCGCGCGGTGGCAACGACCACGTCGAGCTACGTGGCCATTGGCCAAGCCCACCTACGGTCACGTTCTGCGTCGTCCTTGTTGATGAGCTCCCCGTAAAAGCAGTTAGCAGGTGTGCGATTTTATTTTGACTTTTTGTTAAGTGGAGATTAATTATTTGGGTGATTCTTCCTCCTTGGCCTCTTCACCTCGCCGTCAGCTACCATCTCCGAGCTCCACACCTGTACAACACGAACCAAGAGATACGTCTTCAACACACTCTAAGTGTGCCGATGAACATAGTCGAAGCATAAAAGAAAAAAGGAAAATAGAAGTACAATGTTGACTGTTGACAATCACTCAATCACACAACTAAACACATTTGATCTAAATCAACCGTATGTTCCCAACATGTCTTGTCGTGCGGATACCAAGGTATATCCCCTCAGGCCGGTGAATGAAGGGAATAATAGATCAGGTTGGATCGGTCGTACGCGCTGCTAAGCTACTAGTTGATGGTAAGGACGACCTACTGCTACCCCGCTGCACCTTCATCTGAATTGCACTGACGATGACATGCATGTTCGTTTTATCCCATGGCGACACTATCAGATAATACATAAAAATGAGCAGCTAGCTCCGTCCGTTACGTTGCCTCTTCTTTAGTTAATTACCGTGTTGTCGTACAGTCAAACGTACATCTGCTGCCGTCCTTGTTGATGCGTAAAATATATCACAAGACTGATGATGCCGTCCCACCACACACAACCAAACTTCCAATATATCAGCTAGCCGGCGCTCATCATCAGTCTCAGCTAGCTCGGCTCCAGCGACCACCACAAGCTCCGGCCACCACCGAGCCCACGGTCTACCTCGGTTCCGGCGAGCGATCTAGGTGGCAACGACCACGTCGAGAGCTACGGGCCAATCCCACCTACGGTCAAGTTCTGCGTCCTTGTTGATGATGAGCTCCCCGGCCCGTAAAAGCAATTAGCAGGTGTGCGATTTTCTTTTTTGTTTTCCTAATTATATAAGCTCCCTCGATCTCTCTCTCTCTCTCAAACAAAAAGATATAGCAAGGACACTTAGTGATGATTAATCTCTAAATTAATCGAAGAAGGGGTGTGTTAAGCTCACATTATTTCTTAACCAACTTTTGTTGTACCATGTCTATATGGAGAAGCCCCATGACCTGGAGCCATCTAAAATTTCTTATTATACAGGTTGATATATTGTATGGCATCGGACATGTCATCCAATTTCTCCATTTGCAACGTTGGGCAACTAATAATCAACGTGAATATTTTCAAGGAAGAGGTTGAGGAGAAGAGGAGGAAGCAGAAGGAGAAGATTTGTTTTTTTTCACGATCGGGCCATTCACCCGTGTTTCATAAGGAGAAGGAGAGGAATAGGAAGGAGGAGGAGAAAGAGAAGAAGAGGAAGGAGGAGAAGAAGAAGAAGAAATTGGGATCTTCCCCAAGAAGAAGAAAAAAACAAAAGGTCACTAAGAAGAAGAGGAAGGAGGAGAAGAAGAAGAATAAGAAATCAGGATCTTCCCCAAGAAGAAGAAAAACAAAGGTCACTAGCTTCTCCATTTTCAAATAATGCATCTAAATATTTGAGATAGATTGTTGTAATACACCTTTGTATAGAGACATCAAACAAAAAATTGAGTGATCTTATTCCTGACATGACATGACACTAATAGTCAACTTTATGTGTTGTTACATAGCAATGTTGTGATTGTTACATAACAATGTGAGATATGCTTGATGGGAGTGGAACCTTCGCTAAGCAATGCTGGGGAATTTTAGGACTGGGTGTCCTTCATAATTGTGAAACTTTTGAAAATGTTCAGACCATAAGAGATCAGAGATCAACTGGATATATAGTCAATTCTTTATGACTGCTATCAACCTTATGAGTTGGACTATTTGGAAAGTAAGGAATGAGTTAATCTTTAATAACAACCAACTTGGATTGCAGGAATGTGAGGCCTCTTTTTTCAAGGAAGTGAAGCTTGTTTCCCTACAGGTGAAAGCTAGCTTGTCTGTTTTTATAAACAATGGATCCAGCAGTTGTGATTGATCGGGGTGCTCTTTTTTCTCATTTTCTTTTTTGTTCAGTAACCATGAAAATTGAATACCCCCAATAACACACACACACCCCGACCCCACTCACCACCACACACACACACGTTCCTAGGAATTTTTAGATGCGCCTTTTTTTTTTATCTTCCTCCCTCCGCTCTTGAGAAGGAATTTTTAGATGCACCTTGAGAAGAGGCTAAAGATATACGTGATGGTTGAACTATTGAAAATAACCTCAAATTCACGATTTTGGCCTGGGAGCTGGACTCCTAATCTATTTTTTATTTATAGTTTGATTGTTGTAAGCTTATATTTTGTAAAATACATATTTGCAGTACCCACAAAATCCATGGTTTGAAGAATGCATCCAGAAATGTTTTTTTTTTTTTTTTTGTAAAATATGCGTGCTGAATTCTGTGTAAAATCAACTATAATCATGGCGGTATGGGGGCTCAAACCCACCCCCTCCCCCCTCCCACCGCTAGGTGAAGCAGTCTTCGCCCGACCGCTCTTAATCGGTATGAGCGGCCATCGCTCCACATGGTCGTTGTTCATGTGATTGTCATGGGGATGTTGCTGCTCTCGAAAATGCTCACCATCTCAGCGCTCGAATGAGCCCTTCATCATCCTTGTGTACTTGTGTACCTTTAATAACAACATGATCGATGCCGTCATCCGAAGTCTTGTTTCGTCTACTTCGAGGAGGTAGTGTTCTTTTCTCATTTCCTTTTTTCAGTAACCATGGAAATTGAATCCCCCCCCCCCCCCCCCCCCCACCCACCCACACACATCCCTAGGAATTTTTAGATGCACCTTGAGAAGAGGCTAAAGCTACGTGAAGGTTGAACTATTGAAAACAACCTCGAATTCACGATTTTGGCCTGGGAGCTGGACTCCTAATCTATTTTTTATTTATAGTTTGATTGTTGTAAGCTTATATTTTGTAAAATACATATTTTCACTACCCACAAAATCCATGGTTTGAAGAATGCATCCAGAAATATTTTTTTTTTTTGTAAAATATGCGTGCTGAATACTGTGTAAAATCAACTATAACATTTAGTTAGGATATATATAAATAGGAATTCAAATCGATTATTATTATTTTTTAGGGAAATCGATTATTATATTATCTTCTTTTAGGGGAATTATTATTATTATCTGCTTTCCGCTATGCAGGTGGACCGACCTATTCTGGGCTTGACGCACGCAGACTTCCCGAACCGTTTAGCATACCTCATTATGGGCCTCATCCTCTGGTTGCTGCTGGGCTGGTGGCCCCATAAGAAATGAATCACCAAGTCAATAATAAACTTAGGAAAAAAAAGATCCACTTTTGATTCATCAACTTTCGCGAAAGTCTACTTTAGTCTAAAACTGGACAAAACAACCCCCTTAACTTTTGATACTGTTTATATTACGTCCCTCATTAATTTTAGACGGTTGTTTTGCTACAATAACCGTAGGCTTGCTACACTAACCGTGGCTTTATTTTCCCCTCTTTTTATTTACTAGGCCGTTCCGGCAGGTGGCCTTGCTCCACCATGCAACTCCTGGGCCGGATGTGCGATCTGGGGGAGGGAAGTGGAATGATGGGCGGCGTAGGGGAAGGACTCCGAGGACAGGCGACAGCGATCACCACTACCATGTTCAAGGGGATCGAGAGATGGGTCGTGGCTGCGCTGTTCTCGCGTTCGTCACATCGGGCGGTGGCGAGGCGAATCACGGAATCACATTGACGTCGGGCACGGGTAGGGATAGACTTAAAAAAAGGTGATGTCGATTGGGGAGGAGATTCGGCCGGAGCGAGCGGAGGAGTGTGGCGGGGCGGGGCGGATTTGATCTCGACCGAGTAGGCGGGCATGGGCAACCAAGAAACGGCGGCGTCGTCCCCTCCTCCGCGTCGGCGAGGAACGCCATGGCTTCTCGCGCCACCGGCCGGCCGACGGCCGCGGCGGCGTGGACTCGCCAGGCGCGGTTTGGAGATCCACTTTCACGTGGAGGGTTGGAGAGTCCGCTGGAGGAAATCACGTTGGCGGTGGGGCGATTATGTGCGGGAGAGGAGGGTCGTGCATGCCGGAGCGGCGGGTGCGCGTCCGGGCGGGGTTACTCGCGGTGGGGCAGATTATGTGCGGGAGAGGAGGGTCATGCATGCCGGAGGCGGCGGGTGCGCGTCCGGGGCGGGGTTACTCGCGGGGGTTGAAATATGCGGAGACAGAGACCGACGGAATACGTAGGCGGACAGAAATTTTTATACGTGGACAGGCGGACAGAATTGTGGCAGAAATTTCTTTGTTTTATTATTAGGTATAGATATAGATTTTGGCCAGTTATTTAAAATTCATAGTAAATCACAGTGATTTACTTATCCATTCTTCTTCTGAAAAAGGAAACACGCTTATCCCTTCTCTGATAGAGGAGTAATACTATCATATATCCCCTCAGTCCGCACGTGTATTACGTCTGATTCCATACAAATCGATCATGTTTCCATTTACAATCGATCGACCTAGCTAGGGTTAACAAGATACCATCTCAAATGCAGAGTACTGTGTAGCGGTGTGCCTAATCTATATCTATATCTATACTTAATTATACTACTAATAAAACTAGAAAATTTCAGGCATCCAGCCTATGCCCCTCCTTAACTAACTCCGCGAATGTGTTTCTATTTATTGGACGAGAACCTAGAGCCGTAAGCGACGAGATAGGAATCTTATCTCTTCATGGGGAAATTACCTTCTACTTCTATCGGAAATTAGATTCCAACTCTATCTTGGAGACTTGGAGTCCATCTTAATTGCACACTTGCAGAGCCATGCCGCTGGCATTGACTCCGTATGAAATTTATATTGACGATGATTAATAAAAAATCTGATTACAATACGTATTGAGTATCCCTCTATGTATCCTGTATGCAATATAGACTCACGATTCAAGCTCATACAAGTTAGAACATCTTAAAGTTCAATTTCAATGCGTGTTGACTCTCGTGGCAACGAGGCATATTTGCTAGTAAGAAAGAAAAAGATGAGTTTAAGTCATGAACTGAACGTCTCGATCCTATTCTTGTTTATTCTTCGACATGCATATACCGGTCTATTGTCTTGGATTTTGTCATTTGGATGTGGTCAGGCTTAAGTGTGTGTTCTAACAATGGCGAAATGCACAGACCATAAGGTAAGAAACCTTTCAGCAGCCGTGCAGGTCGGCCATGGACATGGTGGCGCGCGTGGCGCCATAGAGCATGTGCGGGTGTGTGCCCACCACCACCAGGCACCAGCTCCCCCACCCCGACCAAACTCTCCAAAACCCAACGTTCCAACTCCCAACCACAGCACCACTCTACCGTCCCACTCCCAGCACGCCGCCTCGCTCTCGCGTTTTCCACTGCCCAGTGCCCGGTGGGGACAGCGTCACTCACAGCTTCCAATGGCGAGGGCGCGCGGGCGCCTCCTCCTCCTCCTGGCGTTTGCGTTCCTCGCCGGCGCCGCGGCGGCCCGACACGACGCGCCCGCGCCCCGGTCGTCGTCCATCTCGGCAGCGCCCGAGTACCCGCCGCTGCCGCACCTCCCGAACCAGCACCACGGCCGCCACGCCGCGGGCCCCGCGCCCCCGCCGTCGGTGCTGACTCCTGACATAATGCCCGTGCTCCCGTCCCCGGCCGAGGACGGCGCCGCGCCGGCGCCCGGCGGCGAGGAGCCCACCATCCCGTCCAGCCCCAGCCCGCCCAACCCGGACGCGTTGGAGCCCGACTCTGCCTTCGCGCCGTTCGGCTCCGCAGCGCCCGCCGTCGCCAAGCAGTCCCACGCCGCGCCCCGGGCCGCCCCGGCGTCGGCGTTCCCGCTCCTCGGCCTGCTGCTGGCCATGTCATGGCTGCTGCTGGTGGTGGCGTAGCGGTTATCGTTGGCCGAGTGGGCAACCTGCCTACCTGCCGTGGACCACGCCGCCATGGTCCTCGCCGCCTCGGCACGAGGTCATGTGCATGCCCCGGCGCCAGGCGTGCAGGAAAAAAGGTGGCCCTTTGGTTGGTCGGCCGGGCTGGCTCTGCAGCTTGCCATGGCGCCACTACCCCCTGCTTCATCCTTGTGAAGAATTGTTACTGCTGCTACATTTCATCAGCTTTTACTTCTTCTCCTGTAAATCGATCTTAGCTTTCTTTTCCTTCATATTTTTGGGAGGGGTTACGATGATATGTTACTATAGACTTTTGTTTTTGGAACTTTTTGATTAATTATTTGGGTGATTCGTGTAATAAAACTGGAGGGGATTATATATTATTATTGATTGCTCAGCTATGGATGGTACCTTTTTGCCTGCTGCTGATTCTTGAACTACATAAACCCCATCACAAATTACTCATTTGCTCCTATTTTGCTCAAATAACATAAATGGGATTGGCCATCACAAGCCCCCCAAAAGGCCACATTGGTGTGTGTGAGGTTCTGCTGCTTACTAGCCAATCATGGTGTGTGTGATTGTTTCCTGATGGTCACATAATTTGTAGGTCACTGGATCAGATCATTGGCAGTAGTACATGGAAGGAAACTGTTTTTACTCCTACTGTACCTTCCACTCAAGCATTCACCTGAAAAAGTGTAGTGTATGATTGTTCCCTTTCTATCACTGGTCAGTTTCTGAATAGAAAAAACTCTGAAAAGAAAGGGGAGGGAACAATTCAGTTGAAAGGGCAGCTAGCAGCGTGCAGCTGGAACTCCACATCGAAAATTCTATACCCTCAGCTTTCTTGCTCCTTTAGATAGAACTGGCAGCTCCATCATTACCCCATGATTATTATCAGCATAAAATAAATGAAGCCTCTGGCGTTGCCACTTCGCCAAGAAATTAGGTTTGAAGACATCATGATCAACTGCCGCTGTGCTGCAGGCATGTGATCTCGTGATTTTGAGACAGTGTTGGTTAGAGAAACTCATGTGGTCTCTGAACTGTCCAGGCATATCTTACTACAGTATCTACCAAGAACATTGACTGTTGTTTCTCACAGCCGCGAACGGACCTTGGTCCGGATGGTTAGCAATAATACAGAAAAAAAAAATAACTCTAGCTAGTGTAGTATTCTGCTGTTGAGATAAGCCGGGTGAGTGCCTGCATGCTCCGGGACTAGTCTTAGTCCCCGTGGTTCTTGGTTCCTCAGCCAACTATTCGCTTGACATTTTTTATCTTTTAAAATAAACTCTAGCTAGTGTAGTGTTCTGATTTGAGATAGGGTGACTGCCTCCTTTCTTGCAGTATTCATTCATTTTAATCAATCGAGTTGATTCTTTCTTTGTCGGATAGCTGGTGTTGTTGTCTTAACCTACGTACAGTAAGTGAACTAATTAACTTACTAGCAGGGAGTTCACTTACTTAGGGCCACGAATTACAGTTTTACCGTACTGCAAGAAAGACAAACTGCTTGGACATTATACACTTTCTACACCTTTAACCCTTTTCAAACGCAGCAATTTCATCCCTAGAAATTGTGTATTTAGGAGTTTTACACAAAAAAAAATACATGAAACATGAAAAGAAAATCCTTTATTCTTCCAAATGGCCACACCACATTACTTTACAGTCTTAAGTTACAAACAAATGGCGCAACGAAAACAAGGCTGAAGATGAGACGATGCAACAAGTAGCTGACAGATCTGATGAACCATGACGCCCAAAATCTCTCTCGGTCCTAATAAGAATTCATTCACCAAATTAAAGCTCAAAAACTAGATGGACTACTCATGTGATCGATGTGAACTCGTGAAGACAGTTGGCATCCAATGATAGGAAAACGACGATGAGGGTGGGATCGTCCGGCCATGTCGTCACTAGACCTTCTTCACGTGCAGTGTCCATTTGCCCGGCCGGACCCCTGATCGAGCTAGTCATCGAGATCTACAAGATCACCCTGCAAATTATGCATGGACTGGCGGTAATTAAGTGAAATCGCTTGGCTTTTAACCAGCCGCCGGGAGCTCTGACTAAACTTTTACTGTGGACGTGAGCACAAGCAAGCTGAGCTCCAGCGGTCCAGCACGAGATCGACGAGATCTCTGGATGCGATGAGATCAGCTGTCCTGCCTCTCGTCTCGTGAGGTGTCTGCTACGACCCATGAGAAGATTCGACTGGCCTGCTCGTGCCCTATGCTCTTGGATAGGCTGTCGGGAGGAAGATGCCAAACGGATTAAGTAGCCAGTCACGTGCCCCGGCCTCGTCTGCTAATCGATCGGGGTTTAATTTTCCCTCCGCTGATGCTAGGAGTATTTCGTAACGTAACGGCGCGCGCCAAGTCAGAGAGACAGACAGAGAGTCGGTTACTCCGTGTCGTCTTGGGACGGAGAGAATCATCGGTTCCTCGGATCCTGGCAAATTGCGTGGCAAGTGAGAAGAAAAGTAGCTTTACGTCATGGGAGGCTGGAGCTAGCGTGGTCTGCTCCTGTCCCGAACGAACCGGTGGGTGGCACCAACAACTGCACCCAGCACATTCACCTCCCATCAATAAGAGGTTGACCATGCTATTTTGCCACTTTCATTTCGTTGGTTTTAGGTCGTCCCCAATGCTCCAACCTGTTCTACTGCCCTAGCCTCCACGTGGGAGCCTTTTTGCTCCACCTCAACTCAAACAGCAGCTTCACAAATGTACAAAGCTTCCTGCAGAAGAGCCGAGTGCTCCATCTAACAGAAGTGCAAAGCATACGTTTGATGATGCGTTGGAGGCTTCATTCACCAAACTAAAGCTCAAAAGAGATGGATTAGAGATGTGATGAATGGGAACTCGAGAAAAACTACAGTTGGCATCAATGATAGGGGTGACGATGAAGATGGGATCGTCCGGCCATGTCGTCACTAGACCTTCTTCACGTGCAGTGTCCATTTGCCCGGCGGAACCTGATCGAGCTAGTCATCGAGATCTACAAGATTACCCTGCAATTATGCATGGACTGGCCCTTAAGGTGAAATCTGGCTTTTCTTTCTAACCAGTCGCCTCTTGTCACTAATCTTTTTACTGTGGACGTGAGCAGAAGCAAGCTGAGCTCCTAGGGTCCAGCACTATAACATCTCTGAATTCAAACTAGCCTTCCTGGGTAACTCATCTCGTGAGGTGTCTGGCAGTGGCAGTGTTTATTTTTTTTTTTGGAATACGACCCATGAGAAGATTCGACTCGCCTGCTCGTGCCCTCTGCTCTTGGATAGGCTGTCGGGAGGAAGATGCCAAACGGATTAAGTAGCCAGTCACGTGCGTCGTCTGCTAATCGGGGTTTAATTTTCCCTCCTGATGCTAGGATTTCGTAACGTAACGGCGCGCCCAAGTCAGAGAGACAGACAGAGAGTCGGTTACTCCGTGTCGTCTTGGGACGGAGAGAATCATCGCTTCCTCGGATCCTGGCAAATTGCGTGGCAAGTGAGAATAAAAGTAGGGTTACGTGATTGGATTCTGGACCATATTTACATCTGCTCCTTTTTTTTTTTTTTTTTGGGTGGCACCATATTTACATAGGGTTCTTTTTCCCCATTAATCATTTTTCGACCATTCTTTTTTGCTTTAACTCATTTCGTTGGTTTTTTGGTCGTTGCTGAAAAATAGTTTAAGTTCACATCTATCCATTAACCTTATTTTTGTATACCATTTATGTCCACCTCGCCTCTTTAACAGGTTCCAGCCCCTTCCGTTCATGTACACAGTTAAAGAAAAGAAAACGGAGGAGAAAAATGGGGGAAAAAAAAAGGCTTTACAACCTTCCAGCCCCTTGTCGTCCCTCCGACAACCAGTAAAAAAAAAAAAAAAAAAAAGAAAGAACGCAGCTTACGTGCCTCCGCTGCTCCATCGACCGTAACGCCGCTCCGCCCGCCCGCCCGCCTTCGCGCCGGCGCCGGCACGTACGCCGCCGCACCAGCCACTGCGGGATCGTCGCCTGTGCCACGCATGTCCCCCATGCTTCTCCCCCGTCGTCTCTGTGGACGCCGCCACAGGACGCCTCGCCTCGCCGCCCTCGCCGCCCGGCGCGGTGCCCGTCAGGTCTGCCCAGCCTCCTCCGCTCCGCGCCTCGGCGAGGTTGGGGGCGTCGTGCCCCGCTGCCTGCCAAGCCTGGTCCCCCTCCGCTTCTTCCGCCAATGATGGGTGCACTACTGGAAAAAGGAACTCCGTGGCGGACAAAAAACCATTTTCCGTGGCGGTTTTTGAGTCCGTGGCACGGACCAAGGGTCACGGAGCCATGAAATATTTTGCGTGGCGGTTTTTTTTTCAACCGAATGCCCGCCAAGAGCCTAATCGAAATAAAAAAAAAAAAAAAATTAAAACCCGAGATCCGGCCGCAAAGAGTGCGTCCAGGCTCCATAAGCCGGCGGACCGGGGCAAGGAGAGTTTTGCTCAAGAAGATGGGGATCGAGGTCGGGCCGGCGTGAGGATGCGGTCTCCTTTCTTGAGGAGGAAGCCAGCGCACTCCACGGGCCCTAACGCCGAGGTCAACATGGAGGCCATGGAGGTCTTCCTTCGCCCATGCGGGGCAAGCGGCGGCGCATCGGTGCGCGTCTGAGAGTGCTTGTGGTCTAGTCGCGACATGGTTATCTTGTAATCGGCTTACGGGTTGTATCCGGCCCGTTAGGTTGCTTGCCTTATGTTGTGTTGTTGTGTTTCTTTTCTTTTGTTTTGTTTTTGTTTTGTGACTGATGTCTTCTCGGCATCCCTCGCTTGGTTTGTATTTGGATTTGGTTTTCCTCCTCTTAATGAAACACGGGTGAATGGCCCGATCGCTAAAAAAAAAAGAAGGGATAAAAAGATGAATGGGAAGAGTTTGTGGTCACGAGAAAGATCTTGGGAGGTGGGGTTGAAAAAAAATAATGATTACTTTAGGAGTTTCTCGGGTTGTAGCTTGCTTTCAATGAGTTTGGTCTAAAACCGAACGAGGTAGTACACTTACGTCCCCTGTCGTTAAAACTGCCCTTAGGGGCCAAAGGCTACCTTTTCTTTCTATCTACTCACCACTCTGTTTGAAACCCCCAAAATATAATTTTGTAGCAGTGCGGCTCCGGCCCCTGCCAGCCACGCCGGCGATTATCAGGTGTGCCCGCATCCCTCCATTCATGCTAGCCTTATGGGTCAACTCATCTAAAGACATTTATGTAGATTACATTTATATAACTGACTTGATGGCTTCTCACATATCGCCTTCATCCTGACTATCAGTACATAGGGTAAAAAAAATTGACCAGGCTTGGCTGAGTTTTATTGGTATTTGAGAATATTTGATCTGGTGGGCTGGGCCAAATTTTCTGTAGCTTTGTCAAGCAAGGAGGAAACTTACGGCCTTCGTGGCCCGCCCGCCCGCCATGGTACTGAATTGTCCCCTCAGGCATCCTCCAGCCGGCCTTCCAAATTCCAATGCAGGTGCAGAGCCGCAACCGCCGGCCGAGCTCGACGCACCGCGGCGGTGGATGCGACGCCACACTCCCGGCCTTCTCGCCGCCAAGTTCCTCCGCTCCTCGTCGTTTCTTAGACCCCCGTCCATCCTCGCCGCCCGCGCGTTCTCGCTCCACCATGCGGCGGACAACGCCCACCGCCTGCTCGACGAAACGCCGCACGGGAGGGCGGCCGCCATCGTGCGTGCCCTCAGGTCCGACGCCTCCTCCTCCGGTGACAGGGATCGCATCGCGTGCCTCCACTGCGCGTCCCTCAAGTCGGGCGCCGTGCTGGACCCGCCCGTGCGCACGTCCCTGCTCGCGGCGTACGCCAGGGCAGGCCGGGGGAGCGGGAGCGGGCGCCGCCTTGGCGCTCTTCCGCGAGGCCGTCGCGCCCGACGTGATCCTGTGGAACGCGGCAATCGGCGCCCTGACGATGAGCTGCCGGTACGACGACGCCGTGGGTCTGTTCCGGCGGATGGCGCGCGAGCTCGGGGAGTTCGATTCCACCACCGTGGTCGTCATGCTGTCGGGGGCGTCCCGCGCGGGTAACCTTCGGCGTGGGATGGAGCTTCATGGCATGGCGGCCAAGAGGTGCCTCGACGGTTACTGTCTCAGCGTGTGGAACGCTCTCATTGACATGTATGCAAAGTGTGGGGATTTTGACTCCGCTGAAGTCGTGTTCCAGAGCATGCCGTGCAGGGACACCACCTCATGGAACTCTGTCATAAGTGGAAGCATTTTTAATGGCCTTGCTGAGGTTGCAGCGGGGTACTTCAGGGAAATGAGCTGCTCCATGTTCCAGCCAGATGAGGTGAGCCTCTCTTCTGTCCTCTCAGCCTGCTCTCGTCTGGATGATCTATTCTCCTTTGGGGAGTCTATGCATAGCTGTGCGGTCAAACTCGGTTATGAGACTGCATCTTGCTCGGTAGCAAATTCTCTCATGACGTTTTACTCTGAGTTTGGAATGCCAGAGGCTGCAGAGAAGGTATTTGCCAGCAGTTTAAACAGGAATTTGGTATCATGGAATGCTTTGATCAAGGGGCTAGTCCAGAATGAAAGAGTAACTGAAGCCCTTGCTGCTTTGAGGGACATGAGATTGGAGAACCAGCCAGATGTTGCCACATTGGTGACCATAATTTCAGGTTGTGGTGATCAAGGCCTACTTTCTGAAGGGAAAGCACTCCATGGATACATAATCAGAATAGGGCTTCTTCATGAGGAGTCTTCTGTAGGAAATAGCTTACTTGATCTGTATCTGAGATGCGATGAACCATCTAATGCGAGCCTGCTGTTTAGGACAATGCCAAGAAGGGACTTGATATCGTGGAACACAATGATTTCTGGTTATTCAAGAAATGATCTGCTGCAAGAAGAGGCTCAGTTAATGTTCAAAGAATTACTTTCCGAAGGTTTGTCTGCAGCTTGGCCACTATGCTAGCTATCATACCTTCATGCTCTAATCCAGAAGAACTTAGCTTTGGCCAAGCACTTCACTCTTTCAGCCTGAAGTGTGGATTTACATGTAGTGGAGTTTCAGCTGTTAATGCTTTCATGCACATGTATATGAGCTGTGGTGACCCACTGGCCGCCTTTTCACTGATAGAAAAACAATGCCAGGTTCAGATATTGTTTCTTGGAATACGATCATAGTTGGCTGTCTGCAAAATGGACTCCACAAAGATGCATTGGAAGCCTTCCAGTTTATGTATTATTCTTTGGCCGTAAAACCTGATAGTATTACATTAGTTAGTGTCTTATCAGCGTGTGGAAATCTTAATCAGCTAGCACTTGGGAAATCCATCCACTGCATGATCCTTAAGCACTTGTTCTCTTCCAATTTGAGGGTGAAAAATTCATTACTGACCATGTATTTCCGCTTCGGAGATACTAGAAGTGCCGAATTAGTCTTCTATAGCATGAGAGACACAAATTTGTGCTCCTGGAATTGTATGATCTCTGGTTTCGCACAGAATAACAAAGGCTGGAGAGCATTGCAGTTCTATCAGAAGATGGAGGATTTCACACCTAATGAAATATCTGTAGTCGGTATCATCTGTGCTTGCACACAGCTTGGTGATTATAGACAAGGAAAGAGCATACATGGGCATGTGGTCAGGTCTGTTCTGCACAATAATGTTTTTATTTCAGCATCACTTGTCGATATGTACTGCAAGTGTGGGAGACTGGACATTGCTGTCAGAGTGTTTGAAGCTTCTGCCAAAAAATCAATTGCTGGGTGGAACTCCATGATATCAGCTTTTTGGGTTCCATGGCCATGGGTTCAAATCTATAGAACTTTTCTGGAAGATGAATGATTCTGGAATGAAAGCCACGAAAAGCACCTTTTATTGCTCTATTGTCAGCTTGCAGTCATTCTGGACTTGTTGATGAAGGATGGAAGTACTATCGACTTATGTCAGAAAAGTTTGGGATCACACCAGCCCCAGAACACCATGTCTGCATCGTAGACATGCTTGGGCGAGCTGGTCGGCTGCAGGAAGCACACAAATTTGTGGAGAGCTTGCCGTCTCAACAAGCACACGGAGTTTGGGGTGCAATGTTAAATGCTTGCAGTAGCAGAAGTGAACTCAAGATGGGCGAATCCATTGCCAAACATCTGCTCCATTTGGAGCCTGGAAATAGCGGTTACTATGTAACCATATCAAACCTCTATGCATACAGAGACATGTGGGGTGGTGCAGTCCAAGTTAGGAGTGCTTTGCAAGATAAAGGATTGGTGAAGCCCCATGGTCATAGCATTGTTGGTTACCATTGAAGCCATAAAGTATCAAGAATCACCTCAAATGCTTGTCAACTTCCCAAGTTCTTCTTGCAAGCTGTTTGAACTGTGAGTTGCAACACTGGTATCTTATTCGTAAGCTCTGATGTCTACTCTTTGTGATAAAAAAAAAGGTTTAGCTAGAACTTGATTGAAATCTCACATGGCATAAATTTTCTACTTCTGCTTTTTCTTCCAATGCAGTTCTTGAATTCCACTACTGTTACTTTACTGACCATTTTTTTAACTAACTGTGCAAGCATATAACTGCAGATGAACAAAAATTTAATCAGTCTCTAGTCCACCGGAACTTGCAGCTTTACACAAAAGTAGAATTAAGATTACAATGCATTTTGTCAGGAGCTTTGTGGAAGCAAATTTTCAAGGAAAAACTCCAGATCGAGTTTTTTGCACTTCACTAGTTGAAAATACTACTGCCTGAACATAATTTGATAAAGAGCGCCTTGCTCCAAGATAGTACTCTCCTATCCCCAAGCACCAGCTTGAGGCACTGTGCTGTGCCAGACAGTGATTTGGCGAAGAAGATGAAGGGTAGAGGGGCATGCAATGGGGAAGACAGGAAGTAGAACACTGACTGCCGGCCCGATGCTGCTTGCGGCTTGCCCCACAAAAGTTGCTGAAGTGCTGGCTGCCTGCTCACGCGCCGTGGCGCCGGTCGTCATTCCTGGCACCTCCGTGGACCACGAGGGCACCACACAGGCACAACTGCATGCGTGCATCCTCATGTCATGCTCAAAGGAAAGGAAGAAGACAGTTATCAAGAAAAAAAAAAAGGAAAGGAAGAAGACAGATTGAGAGGAGCGAGGGAAGGAAAGGAAGGGTGGTGGTTCTGGTTGGTTATGTCACATCTCACTGGCATACGGAGCCCACCAAGAAACAAGGGCATACTGCAAATACCCGAACCCGGAGGAGAAGAAACCGGGAGAAGGGGCTGGCTGCAATAGAATGAGAAATCCCTCTGGATGAAGTTTCAAAAAAAAAAATCCCTCTGGATGATGGATGGCTGTGTTTTGGACACACCACTACCCAATCACTCTCGAGCCACTTTGCACCACTCAAACCCGCTGCTCACTCTGCATTTCCCCCGTCCTCTCCTCTCTTTCCTCCCGGGACACCACACCAGCCTCGAGCTGTCGAGCAGGCTGCAGCTTCCACGGCCAAGCCAGCTGCCTCGGTCGAGAGCCACAGCCACCTCCACCACCACCAGGGCAAGCTGGAGGGATGGCCGCAGTGATGGTCGCCTCGCCGGTGTCGGCACGGGCACAGCATCAGCCCCGTCGGTACGTCGCAGGTACATACTGCCCTCCGATCTTTAGAACTGCATTCGAGTAGTATAAGCAATGTCGTTCATCTTCGTCGGCAGAACTGCATAGTCAAGTTGTTCGCCGCCGGCCACCCCTGCTACTTGCAATCCCATTCCAGCTCCTCCTGGCGCTGCTCGTATCCTCCGTCTCCTCCTCGGCCGCCTTAACTCTTTTGTTTCTGAGAGCTCGATCGAGTGGCCGGCCGGCCATCAGGAGGATAAGGAACGAGTGGCTAGTAGGCTTTGTGCTTGGCCCGCCACGATAGCTGTTGCTGCCCTTTTGTTCAGTTTGAGCCCCAGCACAATGAATTTTTTTAAGCAGCCCGTGTTGATTTGGGCACGTACGTTCAAGGTATTAGCAGCACCCACTACAAGAAAGGCTCATTTAACGGCTACCACGGGCTAAAATCAGCTAATAGCGCTTAGGAATCTACATATATAGCGGCAAAATTTACTCTCCACCTTGTTTTGCACATGTTCTCGTTCTAATTTCAGGAACGTGTTCCATATCCATGGTATCTATGTTTCCGTTCCTAGTTAGTTTTATTAAACCTGTATACTCCCTTCATCCCATGGGTTTTAGAAATAACTTATCGTTTCAGCAGGAACTACCGCTAAGATTCAGCCCCATTTGTTTGACCTTTTTGTCACTTGTAGTTTTAGACTACCAGTTTTTGATTTTTTTATTTATTTATTCACAAAAAGCTATACAACTCATAAGCCAAAGTCCAGATAGTGAGCTTGAGCTCTAGCTTTTGTCTTCAGGGACCTTTTTAGCTTTTAAATAAAAGGTTCAAAGTGCCCAGATATAGTGAGCAGTCATGTTCTTTAATTGTAGAAGAAAAGGGAGGTACTCCGGTTTGTTGATAGATAAAGTCGTTCCCATCTTTTCCTAACGCACATGACTGCTCATCATATACAGAATTGTAAGTTTTGTGGCCATCGGACTTGCTGTATGCACAGCAGCCTTTTCCTTTAAAAAAAAAAAAAAAAAACTGTAGTTGAGGTTAACTTCTTTTTTTTTAAACAGCAACCTGAGTATGTCTCAGTCCCACTGACTTAAGTTTTGTGAAAGTGCTGCAGTCTAGCATGATGGAATGTAGTACCATGTTCCTTCAAAAAAAGTGCAACCATTTTGTAGGTATCCTTTATCCTACACCCTCACTTAACCTCACCTGCATCTGCATGCCTGTATGGCAATTAAGTTATGAGTAGCCAAACAGGAAGTTAATCAACTCAAATACTATGTGCATGTGTTTCATGTTTCATTTACTAATACTCTTTGGTTCCTATGTACTGTATGTCCGTTCAGGTGCCCCTAGCCAGCAGCAGCAGAGCCTGAACATGCAGTCGTCGTTCCACGGCGTGTCCGTGCAGTGTCCTGGGCGACCACGGCGGTCATGCCAGGTGACGACGGCGCCCCGACGGGCGCAGGTGGTGATGATGGCGGCGCGGCCGTCGATCCAGTTCATCCAGGGCACGGACGAGCAGACGATCCCGGACGTGCGGCTGACCAAGTCCCGGACGGCAGCAACGGCGTGGCCATCTTCACGTTCGATCAGCCGTCGGTGTTCGACTCGTCGGCGGAGCTCGGGGACATCACGGGCCTCTACATGATCGACGACGAGGGCGTGCTGCAGTCCGTGGACGTCAGCGCCAAGTTCGTCAACGGCAAGCCGGCGCGGATCGAGGCCAAGTACGTCATGCGCACGCCCCGGGACTGGGACCGCTTCATGCGCTTCATGGAGCGATACTCCCAGGCCAACGGCCTCCAGTTCGTCAAGAACTGAAGTGCTCTGCTCAACTCAACTCATAGAGCTGACGAACCTGCTGCTTTGAGCTCTCTCGATCGATCACTTGTTCAACGCACAAACAATGGCCGGCAATTGCTCTGAGAGTTGCCTTCGCTTCACTCTTTTCTGATGACGTACTCGATCGAGTGCCTGCTACGTACTGGCTGCTAGTGTTCTTTTTCTTTCTCCTCTGCGTCCCCTGGTGTTGTGACCTGCTGTGTACTGCTAGTCTGCTACTAGCCTACTACCCAAAAAACACGGGAGTTTGTTTATGTGTGAATCAACGCTGGTCATGAGTTTGGAACGTCCGTCAGAATTGAATGCTTTGGATTAACGAATTGGAAGAGAATTTACTAATCGTAAAGTCTTCCATGATTGCCAGGCATGCTGCATTTCGGTGCAGTTAGGAAAGCTTGCCTTAGCTGCGGTTGGGCATGTAGGAGTGTGCAGCTCTCTAAACCCTGAAGAGAGCACACCGCACATATATGTAGCAGGGGTTTTGCAAACTGGAGTTGGTTAGGTTTCTTCCGGTGGAATCTGTGCACCCCATTTTAACTCGTTTTTTTAAAAAAAAAAACATTTTTCATTAATATAAAAATTGTCCTAAAAAGACATACTTAGATAATGCATGCAACCAAACACACTCATCTTGGCCTGGCTTAGGCTAGTCAGATCACGTTTGGCTAGCATAAGAATTAAGAAACTAACCGAACACAACCCTTATTGCCCCAGACGGCAGCGACCTTGTCCAAAATGTCCTTCATGATTGAAGGACTAGTTTTGAGATGCTTGAACCCATCGGTTTCCATAACGGCACCAAGCATGTCACGCGAAGCTATGAACCCAATGCAGGCACGTCTCAGCTGGGTGCAGCGGTGTTGCTCTGCTAAAGCTAGGGTGGTGGCCACCGTCTGCACATCGACATCGCCGCACAGCTTTGCTTCGCAGAGGAGCTTCAACCTGTCAAGCCCATACCGATCGGCTGCAACCAACAGGTGCTGCATTGCCACATTGTTATCTGCATCATCGGGCAAGGAATCTGTGTATATGAAGTGCAACAGTGCCTCGAATACTTCAGGTTCCATGTCGTCGATCTTGATGCGCTGTGCATTCTTCTCCTTCATCGCGCCCAAGAGCTCCGCCTTGAACACCGTGGACCGTGCGGCCAGGATGCACCTATGAGCAGGGAACAGCTGGTCACCTACGCTGAACGTCACGTCTGCACCTTCCCTGCTCTGGAACATGTCCATGAGGTCTCGGTGCAGCTTTGGCTTTGGAACTACGACGGTGCACACATCTTCAGTGTGTGGCGCTTCTTTGACAGTCAAAAAACACCTGATGGTGAAGCAACCACCTGTGAGGATCAGCGACTCCTGCAGGCTGGATTTCTCAATGAACTTAGTGAAGCCCCAATCACCGATGGACTCGAAGGTATTTCTGAAAGTTCTCTCCACTTGTTTGCTATTGCCCAGCAATAGGCTGAAAGTCGCTATAACACTGACACTACATGATGTTGTTCCTCCGACATAATGCAGGTAGGCTGAGACATATAAGCACCAGCTGATCTGTCCTTCCCGTCGGGGTAGAAGTCGATCCTCCAGTCGCAGCCGCCGACGCTGAAGGTGCTCGAGCTGACGAACTTGCTGATGCCCATGCCGTCCAGCAGCGGGAAGTTGGTCACCTCGAAGTTGTGCGAGGCGGTGACACTCCCGTCACGCACCTCGACGACGTATGGGATAGGCACTGCCCATGCGCAGCGGCAGCCGTAGAGGTGGAGTCGGTAGCCATGGCGAGCTGAGGGAGCAGGGCAATGGGCGTTGTACAAATTAACACGGCCGGATATGCTGCTGCTGCTGCTGCTGCAGAGGCTAGAGTACGGCCTTGTTTATACTAGTTAAACGCCCGTGCGTTCTTCTGGGATAATTAAACTTTATATAAAAAAAATATGGATCGCGTGATAAGATAAAGAATACTATAAAATTAAACAATGATATTAAAATGACATTTAACCCAAACAAAGTGACATTTAATCCAAATAAGTTTGGTGAAAGTAACATGTGTATATATTGCTAAACGTATATATATCTTTATACATAAATAATAATATACATGTGTATATATATTATATATCAAAAAGAAAAGAAAGAAAAAAACGTACTGTATTTCCTTTCCCTCTCCTTGTCCGCTCCTCTCCTAGCCCCACCCTCTCCCCCTCTCCTGGTCCGCTCCTCTCTCATCCCCACTCTCTCCTGGTCGGCGTCATCTCTCTCCCATCTCCGTCCATGTCCCACCGCAAGGCCGCAGGAAGCTCCACCACGTGGATGCCGTCATACGGGAGCTGCTATCCGGTGCACGGAGATGGACGCTGGGCAGGTCGGCGGGTTTGGCGATCACACCGGCGCGGATGAGGTGGGGTCCGCCTCCAGCTGCTGGGCGACCGACGAGCCGCAGTCGCTGGGCGGCCGGCGAACCCCTCTTCTACCTCCTCGGGAGCCCCTTCCCCTCCTCTACGTCCGCCATGACTGCGAGGCGCAGGGTGCTCCAGCTGCTGGGCGGCCGGCGAGCCTCTCCACCACGCACGCGACTTCCAACCAAGCAGCCAGGAGCAGACCAAGGTGATCTTCTAGCTTGTCTGCTCATCGATGCCTCATGGATGATGCACATGATGTGCTCGATCATTTGTCTCTAGGGCCATTTTACTATTAAGTAAATATCTCTCTTCAAGTTCCAGCAGAAACACAACTGGAGAATGGTTCGCTGTTTCTATTTGATCGGAAAATATTGAGATACTTCAGGAAGGATGGACACAAGTGGAGAAAGGAAAAGGATGGAAAGACAGTTAAAGAAGCTCATTGATGCCGGTAGTCGTTGTTCAAGGTGTGCCAGCTGCTTGAAAAGCACTTTGTTTGTTTTGAACTGAATTGTATCCTCGAATGGTTTTGTAGCTGAAATAAGAATAATGATCTCTTTTGCATTCCAATGTAGGTACATAAGGAGCATAGCACTGATCTGTCAATCTATCTTAGTGTGCCGTGCATTCAGATTTTATCTACAGAAGGAGCAGAGCAGTGATCCTAAAGTAAGTATGTGTAGGCTACTAATTATGATATTTTTGCCATTTAAATTGTTTTCATTCTATTTTGCTTTGATTGACAATCTGGTAAAATCTGATGTGTTATTCAGCTCGTTGGGGATGTCATTGTCTTCAGAAAGGAAATCTAGAGATGAAATGGCTTCAATTGCCGCGACTTTTACATGTTGGTACTAATAAAAAAACTTACAAGCAAAACAGGGACATTTGGGTTGCAAAGCTTCCATTGAATATTTCAGTGATTATAGGCTGATAGTACATAGAGCTTAAGGCATTATTTGAACATATGTCCATTTGTTAACCTCTCTGAATCTCTAAATGCATGAGAAATTTCGATTTCCTGAGTTCCTAGCTGTATGGACTACAGGAGCAGACTCCCACTGATCAATTCATTGGAGAAAGAGGCAAGTGCATGGACACAACTGGGCGACAGCTGCCCGGAGCCAGCAAATCACATGGAAGGGACAAACAGAGGTCCTGAACCAAAAGCTTCCTAATGTTGTGGTGTTTACCTGAAAAGTGTTGGTGCAAACAGAGGTCCTAAACTCAAATTCCCTGGAAAGATATTCCTGTGTCTTTCTCCTTGTTTGTCTGAATGATTGCAGTGGTTATTCTAGGTCTTGATATTCCTCAGAATGATATTCCCGTGTGTTTTTCTCCTTGTCTGTCTCTCTTGTTCCTGTAGAATTGCCACGCCATATATATTAGTAATTAAGAGTATCCTGCTGCCAGCAACACATTTGTAAAATTTTTGATGCTACAGATATGAAATAAGAGAGGAACTAATAATAACAACTCTAAATATAGTACAAAGTAAAGGGTTCAAAAATAGTACATCTGGCCTAGCATATCACATATGAACTTCAGCACATGACTTGTTGTTTATGTCTGTTATGATCTGTAGGTGTATACAATGGAGTTGGAAGTTGGAAGCTGAAGTTCAGAAACTAAAGGAACAAAACAAAGAACTGCATAAGAAGCAAGGTATATACCATGTTGTAGCATTCCTGTACAGTTAAAGAGTATCTTTCTGTTACTTGTCAGAAAGGGATTCTAATTGCATTTGCACGTATGGCCCAATGCTAATTGCAACAGTTATTTCACAGATTTTGGTAAAAATAAATATGTTTATTTCTTTAGTAAAGTACTTTCAGTGATTCTTCCTTAAGGTTTGGAAGTTGGGTACAGAGGATTGTTCACTTTGAATAGTTCTACTTTTAATAAGATGCTTCTAATGATACACTTTAAGCAGTTCTTTGTCTGAAACACCATGAGATTGCATTTTATCCAAGTAGATCCCAATCCCAAATTGCTTTTCCCTAAATAACATCCATTTTTTTTAATTTTATGGCCTTGCCCCAGCCTTAGATTAAACCAAGAACATATCCGTTACAACATCCAAAGAGAAACACCATTCTAAGCAACCAGAAAACTTACCTGAACTCCATCCAAAGAGAAGGGAAAAATCAAGGGCCTATTTGGATAGGATCTGGGGCAAGTCTCCTTATCGAAATTGGGGTGAAGTCCACTTTTGATGGTCTTATGGATGATTATTCTATCCTCCAAAATAAACTTTCCACAATTGATGGACGGTTTTGGATCAGGCACTCAGTGCGTCCAGGATAGGTTTATGATAAGGGTTGAAAAATAGCACACTGCACGATTAGGCAGCAAGGTTTCACATATATTATGCATTACATACTAACAACCGTGCTCCCTCCCTAATCACCCAATCTTAGCCTAATAGTTTATAGATTCTGAATCTCTATTTTCTTGATAAGGCAGAACCTAAAAGTATCATGATCTAATGTGGCACGGGTTACTCCAACGTGATCTTTAATTCTCAAATCATTTTTTTTCAAAAAAAAAGTGGGGCATGAGATCACTACAATTAGCAACCATCTGTAGTGACGAGCTGGTATATATATTAACCTATAGTGACCTGTCATGATCAATCAGAGAACACACCTTTCTTAGTGACCCTTGCCGCTGTGCTTGAGTTGTGGCCCTTGCCAGAGCTTGGTTGATTTGTGGCCCTTGTCGCTGCCTTCCAGAGATTGTTTTTGTACAAATCTGTATTCAGGGAACTTGTAAGTGAAGAAACAAAATAATTCAGGACAAAATAATTCAGGGAACTTGCTTATGCTTGGAATGCTACTTTATTGTCCATAGCCGTTTAATCATTGCAATTTGTTTTTTTATGCTTTGACTCTACTATTCTAAATTTCTAATTTCAGTAGATTCAAGATCCACTATGATTCCAGTAGGTTCTATTCAAGCTCCCCTATGATTCCAGTAAATTTGTCTCATGCATATTCTTTTGACACAGAGCAGGTACATAGCAAACAACTGAACGCTGTGCAATGCCAGGCAACCTTTCAAGGATGAAACCGCGCGTACAGAAGGGATCCCGACTCCAGAACCATTGATCCACGAGGAGAGTAGAAGGAACGCAGGGAATTAGGGTTTAGGGGCTGGGTTACCTAAACGGAGAGGTCTCGCATGGTCATCTCGTGCGTCCTGCCCTCGTCGCCTCGCCGCCTTCCCCTCGGCGATGGCGACGAGCGAGGACGAGAAGGGATGATGGAGGGAGGCCGCGAGCACCGCCCGTGATTAATTTCCTTGCATGCATGTGATTTCCTTCTGAAGGCCAATATCGCGTGCATGTCTCCTCAGGATTTAGTTTGTTTCCTAATATTACTCCGGTGTATGGGCTTTCCTGCTTTGGTGGATCATTGCCTTCCTTTTATAACCGTAGAGAAAAATTACGGAGGGACAGGAGGAGATCGCACGGGGGGTGAGGGGAGCGACGATTTCTTTCGTCGCACGAGCGGACCGATTGTTCGCAGTTCTTTTTTACCGCACGAAAAAACGGTCTTCCTTGGCAAAATCTATACCTATACCTACCTACTAATAAAGTCCCACCTCCTTTAAACCGGCTTTTCGGCTCCTTTTTCTCGGGCCTTTTTTTGCACTTTTGCCCGCGCGCACCTTTTTTCACTTTTTTTCTGCCTTTTCTGCCCAACTATTTCGTTTTCCCTGCCAAGCCGGGATACGTGTTTGTATAGCATACGGAATATGCGTACTAATCGTTAGGTATAGTACATTTAAAAAGAGCTCTAAATCCGGGCAAAAAAAAACTCTCCACATCTATACCTATACTCTTAATAAAGAGAAAATTTTCAGTCCCACCTCTTTTTTCCACCACTTTTTTTTTCCACCCTTTTTTTTTTCACCCTTTTTCCCTCCACATTACCTATACAATACCAAATAGGAGTCCGTATAACCTCGACAAATTCTCTTGAGTCCTGATATGTGACATGAGTCGATTTAGTTTTTTCTTCTTCTGCAAAGTCAAGTCCGACTCTTAGACTTTTTATTAAGTCGGTTATTACTTCCGTTCTTCAGGAAAGCATAACGTGGATAAAAAATACAAAGAAAAGGGAAACTGATTTGAAAAAAAAACTAAAACCATACGTATAAAAAGATAGAGGGAAAGAAAAATCGCCTTACTTAATAAAGAGAGAAAATTTCTTGTCCACACCTTTTTCCGTCTGCACTTTTGCCTCCGCTGCTTCTTTTCTTGTGTCTGCCCTCACGCCGAGGAGACGGGTTCAGTACGTTAAACTTGCCATCGAAACAGGTCAAAGCCAAGCCAAAATAAAAAATCAGAGTCATAGAACAAATCGGACAAAACAAAATAAGAGAGTAGGATGCAATACCAAATATAACCAGATCCAGACACCAATTAGATTGGAATCGAATCCAACGAGTTCCTACAAGTAATGTGCAAGCTCGGCACTCCGAGCGCCAAGGTCCGCGTTAGGCTGCGCCGCCACTGCCGCCGGACGCGCCACGGGCGCTACCCTGATGTTGTGGTCGCTCATAAGAAAGCCTGTCCACCGCACGCCCATTCGCCACGCAGCAGTTACTGCATCGCCGCCGCGTCAGTGCCCATGCGCCTCACGTAGCTTCTGAGGTAAAGAAGGGGATGTGTGGCTCCGATCGGGGCACGAGAAGGGACGATGGCGCGGCCGCGCAACGACGAACGCAGGTGACGCCCCAGAGTGGTGCGAACGTGCGGGGCGGGGTAGCTCCGACTCGTTGCTGGGTCGCTGGTTCGTCGGGCCGCGTGTGGGCGACATCGCGTGGCCGGGGTGGAGCTGAGACACGGCAAATGGAGATGAGGGATGGCCCAGGCATGGCACATTGGGCGATTGAGGAGATACAGATGGCTGTGGGTGCAACCGGTATACTGAATTGGTGGACTTCCGAGTTACGACTAGATGTTGTTATCCCTAATCTTGTGCGATGATATTTTTAAAAGAACTGAATTCTTATTTTGACAACAATTTTGAGTATGATGCTATTAACTTTCAAACATTTGTTTAATTAATTTTCTCTATTGCAATGCATATGCAAAAACATTCGTAATTTTGGAGGGTTAAACTATATTTTGTTTATACTTTGTAGTAGCAAAACAACTAATACAAGATATATCGTGAGCAGCACGATAATGGCAACTAATGGATGGACCAACTCAATCTCACTTAGCGCGACCTGAGTATAATAAGAGTCAAATTTGTAGTACAACTATGAAAAATGACATTGAGACGCCGTCCATGAAGCGCATGACTACTACTGGTGAATATGAAGCGACTAAACAATTTGTTTGTTGGTACATTGAGGGTGTGAGTATATATTGTCATTGAGTGTCATACATATTGTTGTTGTCGGTGCAAAAATATAATAATTATAAAAAAAAGGGTCAACAACATAAAAAAAATATAGGCCGTTGCCTGGCACCTTGGGGCGTTTTTTAGTCATCATCCTAAAAAGAACAAAGAGAGACGATTTTTTGGTGCGGTAAAAAAATTTCGTCCTGCCTCCTACCGCCTCCTGCGACCCATGCAGATGTGGAAAGTCAATCACGGTCTTTCCTGCGATATAAATCGCTCGCCTTCCAAAAATATCCATACGTAATGAGGTTTTTCTTTGATGCTCACCTTCCAAAAATCACGGCATGTTTACTTAAAGAAAAAAATCACGGCATGCGCCCACAACAATCACGGCATCGTCGGCATGTTTTCTTCAAAAATCAAGGCATTTTTCTTTAAAAAAAAAACCTGCACCTCGCCCTGCCGTGCGTCATCGCGAGCCACGCCCGTCACCGTTCCTCGTCGTCGCCGGACGCTGCGCCACGGCCTCCTTCTGCGACACCGTCGTTGTGCATCGTCACTGCCGGACGCTGTGCCACGGCTCCCTGCTACAACACCGCCGACCACCTATTGCGAGGAGCTCCGTCCATCAGAGGTGCGCCGCCGAACCGTCGCCATCGGGCACACGCACAGCCACGAGCTCCACCGCCGCGCACTCCGCAGCCGTCCCGCCCAACATCGCGACTCCACAGCGCCGCTAACTTTCCACAGGACTCGACGCCGCCTCCACAACTTGCCCTGCCGTTGAGGCCCGCGCCGTCCTCCACCACGCTTCCGCCCGGATCTGCGTCCTCGGTCTGCTCCGACCAGCGCCGTCGACGCCCCGGCCTCGACGCCGCCAGGCACGACAACACCTTCACGACCTGTCCTGCCGTCGAGGCTGCTGGACGCACGGCCGCCCGAAACACAGGTTTTCCTCCCGTGCTAATCTATCTCTAGCTTCAGTGTTCGTGCCTAATTTTTTGGAGTAGTTCCTCGGATAAATGAAAAAGAGTTTGGAGTAGTTCCTCGGATAAATGAAAATGGAGAGATACAGATTGCCTCTTTTACTGATTTCATTTCAATCTATCTTCGGTGTCATCATTGTATCCTTAGCTAGCACTGTTCTTGAGGATAGAATATTTCTTTGGTTCCGCATAGAAAATCCAAATCCAAAATTGATTCTTTTTATAAAAGGAAAAAAAATTGTCCCAAATTTTTTGACCACGCACTAACAAGACTAAAATTGTTAGAGGTTAAGAGCATCCTGTCTTTGTAGGATTAGATAATATTGCCAACATTGATTTGATTCCCCTTTGAATAGCAGGCTGCTGTCCTTTATTCTGAAGCTGCTGGACTGAATAATTGGTCCAAAATTGAATTGATGGCGCGGTGAATAGCCGCATATTGCCGTAAGTTCTGTATTGTGTACTCTGTATTTACAGAGAATGCTTGTCTAATGTTCCTGGCTGTTACATGAGTGGTTCCGGTTGTTTATAATAATCTATTCTAATATGCCATGTGTTTTTAGTACAAAAGTTTAGCTGCCCATACCTAGCTGGGATCTTACTAAGATGAAAGAAATATTGTGGCTACTCTAAGCAGATCACTCCTTCTACTGATTCAGCCTGCTAACTTGGACCGCTTTTTTAAATTGAAACTAGGGATTAATTTTGTATTTAGTTCATCCTAATGGAACCTGTGCAAAATAAGGAAGGTCGTACAACATTTGCAGACTTGACAAACACCATCAGTGGAGGTAATTGTTTTTACACATGTCCTTAAACGCTTTCACTTGAATTATTTGTGGTGATTAAGTACATATCTATTTATTTGTTTTTGAATAGCGGGCCAGACAACATCAAATTCACAAGCACAAGTTGATGAACGTGTGCAACGTAAAAGGGAACGAGAAAAAGCACGGCTTGCATCAATGACTCAAGAGGAAAGAGATGAGAAAAATAAAAAACGTAGAGAAAAGTATCATCACAAAAAGGCAGAAACTGCACTAGCTGCTCGGTCAAGAGGTCCAATGCATTCTGATTTTTGTTTCTGAATTCAGTATTACCTTTTTTTAGTTTATTTAATAAATACTGATGTAATCTAAATGTATATACATTGATCTAGAAGTTTTGTGGGGAATATTTGAAAACAATATCTGATGGACCAAAATTCTACAAACAAGATCGCATGATACGATATTTTTGAATTAAATACCAACATTGATGGTTGTAATGTTGATTATTACTAATCATTGTCACTAATGGGTATTACTAATCATTGTCATTGATGGATATGATACCATCCTCTTGTATTGCATTTTTGGCCTACCAGTTGGAGCTCAGCCAACCATAGAAAACACTGATGGATATGAAGCCAATGACGGAGTTGAACCAACCACGGAAAACACTGTTGGATATGAAAATAATGACTGACTACATTGAGACAACTCATACGAACCCATGCAGATTGATAAAGATAACACATGTATTATTTTGGTTTTTTATTTCTAATACTAATTATTTTTTTCTTATGTTTCTATTTATTTGATACCATATTTTTTAAAAAAAATATAGGTGTTGTAAATGCATCCAATTCTATCGACAATATTGTCATTTGTTCGAAAAAAGCGTAAAGCGTGACCTAGATATTGCACGAAGGGGCGCAATGTCTCCTAAACAAAACACACTAATAAACAAGAGATGGCGTGACTTGTATGCACGTAAAAATGTTGCAAGAAAACTACAAATGACAACACAAGAGAAGAAGTTGAAACGAAATGGGAGCCACAAAACCTACAAAAGAATGGTGAGAGAACACTGAGCCAACACTTTGCATCCTGACTCAATCACGATGGAGAGCTCTCATTGCAACCCTTAGCCAATTTTCCATTCTTCACCTCAATCGCCTAAAGCATCTTCACTTGATATGAAGATACACGAATTAGTTAGCACCTTTTGTTTACATTCTTGTGACGTAGTTGAAGATCCAAAAGTTGATACACCTGAATTCGATCGTACATACCATACATAGGTATCGAAAGTGACCGATGGAAAGAGAAATGCCCTTATATCCCGTCGTAATCGGGCTTTTGAAGAAACATTGGAAGAAGGGCTAGGGGGTGTGCAAATGGAAATAGCGGCGATGCGAATGACCCTACTCATTCAAGTGCGGTTTATAACGGGTTTTCCTTCCTCGAATGCCCCTGTGCTCATTTGATGAGATGTTCCTGTTCGAGTTTAAGAGGAAGCAATTTCCTATCGGTGAAGCCGCGCAATGACGGTCAACAAGTCACGGGGGCCAAACTATCCCGTGCGTGGGTGTGTATCTACCGCACCGGTGTTCTCTCACGGTTAGTTGTATGTTGCGATGTCTAGAGACACGTCAAGAGCGAATATCAAGATTCTCGCCCTTCCGCCTGATGCGGACGCACGAGAGGAGGAGGTCAAAAAGATGGAGAAGAAAAAGTCTAGAAAGAATGACGTTGAAAAAAATAAAAAGAATGCACCAAATAAAAAAGTTAAGGATAAGAAGACCCCAAAAGTTGATGGTATTTTCACAAAAATATTGTATGGAAGGAGGTTCTAACGCAATAGGTGAGATAATAGAAGATTATTAACACATACAATGTATTTTTAATTCAATTTATATTATACAAATATTATTTAACTAACGTTCATATTTGTTGATATTACTAGGTACATCCAAATGGTTTATCGGACTCTACACGGAGGTGTTATATGCATGATTGATTGTGTTACTTTCACAAAACTTGTTTAGATTAAATATCATTTTAATATCATTGTTTAATTTTATAATATTGTTATCTTATCATGTGATCTATGTTTTTTATGTAAAATTTAGTTATCTCGTAGCAACGCCGCGGGCATTTGACTAGTAAAAGATAAAATATAGGAAGTAAAATAATCTGTTGCGTACGGGATTATGGGAAGCCATGTTTAGTTTCCTAGCTGGGAACGTCGGCGCCGGTTGGGGGTAATAAAGGAAGTTTATCGAATTTCCTTTTATATTATTTAAAAAACGGTAATGCTATGTGCCATTGCAATTTTTTCACAAGCACCGAGGATGAACTTCCCGCCGCCGCCTGCTGCCACATGTCGCCATTTTTTTGTGCTGATCATACAAAAACAAGAGTTAGAAAGTAGAAACCGTTACTATCATTGACAATAATTTGCATTTTTAGATTGACAATAATGTGCATTTTTTTGAGTTAAGTAATGTGCATTTTTGCACTTGAATATTACCCATGGATGCAAGTTTCGCCTGATTTATAACAAAAACTGCTACGGATCACTCAGGATGATGAAGGGGGCTCTGGTCTGACGTGCAAAAGTTATTTTGTATTATGATTTATTTTTCTTTCCATTTAATTACAATTGATTATTTAACTTCATTCATTTTTTTTTTTTTCCATGGCTGTGTTTAGAGGCCAAAATTTGGTGCCAAATTTGGCAATTGAGCGAACTGAAAAGCAATCGTAACACGCTTAAGTTTATTTGTGGTAAATATTATCCTACCATGGGTTAACTAGGCTCAAAAGAATCGCTCATAACGCATGCCTAAGCTGTGAAATTAGTTTTTTTTTACCTACGCCGCAACGCACTCGGGCATACGTCTTTTTGATGTGCTTAATGTTTTGATGTGATGAAATGCGGGAAATTTTGGAGAGAAATTGGGCCTCTGGTGGGCGTATTGCCATAGGGTGGGGGGAAGGGATACTAGGAAAGAAGTAGAAGAGTGAGCCACTTATTTACCTATTTTCTAATAATAGTAAGTATGAGGACAACAGTGCTTGCGCATCCTTCGCAAGATGATGTTCAAGAAGGTTCCTAAGCCGCCGCTACCAAGACCTGGTCGCACCCTCTACCGTTGAGAAGCAACCAAGAAGGTCAAGGACCGGGACGGCGAAGGCCACTAGCTCCCACACACGATCTAGCTGCGTCAAGCCGCTCGTCCTTCCTTCCTGCTTGGGTGGCGCAGCGTGCCCGCCTCAAGCTTGCGCGCGTGAGCCGGACTTCATCAATAGCGGGTTGTCGGCGCGGACATTGCAATCACAAACTACGTTGATAGCTTTGGGCGGGACCTACCGGAGAAGGCGGTCAATGCGTTAAGGGCTGCGAGGCTTGATGACATGGAGCTTTGCGGGCGGTATTTGAATTGCGGTGCGGCGGCGGGACGGAACACGATGGAGTCTCCATGGCGGTGCAGCAGCTTGTTGATGCTCTATGGTCGTTTCTAGAGTGTGAGTAGTCAATTTAGTATCCCTCCCCCCAATTTGACGGTGCATCAATCCGGGGAAGTTGTTTTTCGCGCCCGCTTGCGCATGTAATTCTCTACTCTTCTACGGAGTACTTATTAATATATGTCGGGCTTGCCTGCTGCGTTTCAAAAAAATAATAATAGTAAGTATGCATATGCATATACTATGTATACTACACCTACACTGTATACATGCATGGATCTAAATTGGAAAAAAAAATATTTAAATTATTACCCTGAATGCTTTCAAATGGGCTTCCGCAAAACAAGAATCACAAAAACAAAAAAAAATCTTTTGATTCTCGTCGGGAAACAATATTTACATTTTTTTTAAGGAAGGACACTACACTGTATGCCTAGATCTAATTCTAAAAAAGAGCGTTTAACTAAATACCCTCGAATACTTTCAAGACAAGCCTCACCCTCGGCAAATCGTAGACGGCGAGAGGGGGTGACACAGCTGCGGCGATCAAATTGTGGTACACCAATATGACGAAGGGGCTCATCCCTACGCTTTAGACTGAGCTTCAACAACAACAACAACATCCCGGCGACAATCACCTGAGCGGCGGGATCCAAATGGGTGGGGGGGGGGGGGGGGGGCTCGAGCCCCCTATCGCCATGATTCCCACATAGCCCCACCTACAAATTTGAGGAGGAAGAAGAAGGAAAGGAGGCGGGAGGAAGAGGAGGAGGAAGCAACCCCTGCCGTCAATCCCGCATTTGCCAATGGCTTCACACCTTTCCCCACCGAGCTATCGTCGATGCATAGGATCACGGGCGAGGGAGATGGAGAAATGTGAGGTCGAAATTGCAAGCGGGAGAGCGGGCTGCGGCGACGTTTTTAGCCGGTCGGCGGGGCTCGATCCCTTCTCTCGATTCCTTCAATTTACTCGATCTCTCCGCGCCACATAAGTCTATCCCCATTATTTCCCTATGGCGGCAAATTTGGCTTGTCGGCGAAAGAATAGTTTGATGATGGACCTACCGCTATTAGAAACTCAAGATCATTCTCGCCCGGTGCCCTCGGCCCTTGCTATATCGAGGGATGAGGAGGTGTTACCTTATATGGCTTAGACGCTTCCGGGGACTATTTTGAGTTGGGACTAAAAAAATCTCTTTTAGTGCCGAGTAAACTAAATAAAATGGACTTCTTTTTGGACTTTTCCCTCTGGAATTCTCTAAAAGTACCTCATAGATTTGAAAATAAGAACGGGAAATTACCCCGGTAGTCCAATGCCAAGACTTCACGGTACTCTTCTCTTGCAAATTTGCAATCGGTAGTTGAAATGAGATGTGAGAGACGGCTCCTCCGTATAGGTGTGTGGGCCTAAAAGACCGTGGACCTCCACCCGCCTGTTTAGTTGCTTGCAACCTAAAAAAGTTCCAACTCAAAAAGTGAGACAAATCTTTTTTAAACCCAGGTGATAAGATAATAATTATCAAATACAAACAAAAACGTTACGGTATAAAGAACCAATATATTTTTTGGGTGGCATGGCAACTAAACTGCCTCCTCGTATGCGGAGGCACGTCTACGAGACAGGCAAACTCCAGCAGTTCAGGCCCCAAATGCGTCGCGCCGCCGCCGCCGTGGCGGCCGACCCGCAGCTCCTGGCGGGTGCGGTCGAGGTGGCGATCGCCTCGCGGTCCCCGCGGCTCGGCCGAGCGGCCCACGCGCGCGCGCTCAGGCTGTTGGCCCCGGCCCTTCCGCCCTTCATCTGCGCGCACCTCGTCAACCTCTACTCCAAGCTCGACCTCCCGGGCGCCGCCGCCGCGGCGCTGGCCTCGATCCAAGCCCCACCGTGGTGTCCTACACGGCCTTCATCTCGGGCGCGGCGCAGCACGCGCGCCCCGCTCCAGGCGCTCTCGGCGTTCGCCGCCATGCTCCGTCTCGGTCTCCGCCCAAACGACTTCACGTTCCCTTCCGCATTCAAGGCCGCCGCCTCTGCGCCCGCCGTGGCAGCCGTCGGGCCGCAGGTGCACGCCCTCGCGCTCAGGTTCGGTTACCTTCCCGACGACGCCTTCGTCTCATGCGCCGCGCTGGACATGTACTTCAAGACGGGTCGCCTCGCGCTGGCTCGCCGCTTGTTCGACGAAATGCCCAACAGGAATGTAGTCGCCTGGAACGCGGTCATGACGAACGCGGTGCTCGATGGCCGGCCCCTGGAGACGGTGGAGGCCTACTTTGGGCTCCGGGGGCTGCTGGGATGCCCAACGTGGTCTCGGTCTGCGCGTTCTTCAACGCGCGTGCGCTGGCATGACGTACCTGTCCCTTGGGGAGCAGTTCCACGGTTTTGTGGCCAAGTGCGGCTTTGACAAGGATGTCTCCGTGTGCAATTCTATGGTGGACTTTTATGGCAAGTGTCGATGCGTGGGGAAGGCCAGGGTGGTGTTTGATGGGATGGGAGTTCGGAACGACGTGTCCTGGTGTTCTATGATTGTTGCATATGCTCAGAATGGGGCAGAGGAGGAGGCTTTCTTGATGTACTCGGGTGCAAGGAGAGCTGGGGAAGAGCCGACTGACTTCATGGTTTCTAGGGTGCTCACCACTTGTGCAGGTCTGCTAGGACTTGACCTTGGGTGTGCTCTGCATGCAGTTGCTGTCCGTTCCTGCATTGATGCAAACATTTTTGTTGCTAGTGCATTGGTTGACATGTACGGGAAGTGTGGCGGTATCCGAGATGCTGAGCAGGTATTTTTGAGATGCCGCAGCGAAATATTGTCACATGGAATGCAATGATAGGAGGGTATGCTCATATTGGTGATGCTTGGAATGCACTTGCAGTGTTTGATGAAATGATAATGGGTCGAGAAACAGCACCTAATTACATCACACTAGTCAATGTTCTCACGGCCTGCAGCAGAGGAGGTTTGACAAAGGAAGGCTATGAGTTGTTCGAGACAATGAAGCAGAGGTTTGGGATTGAACCAAGAATTGAGCATTATGCTTGTGTGGTGGACTTGCTTGGTCGCAGGGAATGGAAGAGCAGGCTTATGAGATCATACAGGGGATGCCAATGAGGCCTTCCATTTCTGTCTGGGGAGCACTGCTCGGGGGGATGCAAGATGCATGGGAAGACAGAGCTAGGAAGGATTGCTGCTGAAAAGTTGTTTGAACTTGATCCTCCACGACTCAGGCAATCATGTTCTGCTCTCAAACATGCTTGCATCTGCTGGCAGGTAAAGTAACTTAAATGCCCTTTCTTTTCAATCAAGCTGCACTCTCTCATAAGCTGTGTTTTGGATTTAATGTAAGTTTTGAATTGCTCCAGGTGGGCAGAAGCAACAGATGTAAGGAAGGAGATGAAGATTGTTGGAATCAAGAAAGACCCAGGGCGCAGTTGGATCACTTGGAAAAATGTTGTCCATGTTTTCCAGGCTAAGGACACAACACATGAGCTGAATAGTGAGATCCAGGCATTATTGGCCAAGCTCAAAGGGCAAATGCAAGCTGCTGGCTACATGCCAGACACACAATATGCTCTCTATGATCTTGAGGAAGAAGAGAAAGAATCAGAGGTGTTTCAACACAGTGAAAAGCTTGCTCTGGCGTTTGGATTGATCTGTATACCACCTGGTGTACCTATAAGGATAATGAAGAATCTGCGAATTTGTGTAGATTGTCACCGGGCTTTTAAGTTCATATCTGGTATTGTTGGTAGGGAGATAATTGTGCGGGACAACAATAGGTTTCATCACTTCAAAGATTATGAGTGTTCATGCAAGGATTATTGGTGAAAATTTTATGCACCAGATATACTGATGCATGTTTTGTTGGCATCTCTAGAACCGCTTCTGCAGATATAGAAGGTGATTATTTTAGTTCTTTTACATGATTTGTATTCTATGATGTGGCGCAGCGCAACCCAGGCCTGAGGCAGCGTAGCCTCAAGATGGCGGTGGCCCGGCTCCAAGGTGGCGGCATGCACCTCGGGCAGTGGCCCGGCTCCAAGGCGGCGACTTCGCACCCCAGGCGACAGTGTGCATCCCGGATTCCCGGGCTACTCTGGTCTAGTTTGCTATTCTGTTAGTATAACTTGTACTCTTTACATTTCCACCATGCCCATGTCAATGTCCCATTAAAAGATGTTACTGTTTCTGTCTTTAGAAATATTAAAGTGATCATTGGAATATTTTTGGTTAATCCACAGGTACAACTGGCCCAAAGCCCCAAACCATCTACATCAAGGCACTCATGACAGGGACTCATTCGGTGCTCATGGTGGAGGCTGCATCTGTAGCTCACGCAGCTATGATCAGTTACCTCCTCAACTTCAACAATATCAATATCTTATCAGATTGCCAGCAGCTAGTGCAGTACCTCAACGCCACAGATTAGGCCAATCCTCCGGAATGAAGAATGAAACACTTCACCCAGCTGTTTGCAAATTATGCAGGTCGGCACCGAATCAAGATCTTCAAAATGAACAGGAACCTAAACACCACCACGGATTCACTAGCAAAACAAAGCTTCAAATACCTCAGGTTCTACTAGTACCTCTGTTTAGCTTGTCTGCTCAAACCCTGCTCATGTTCAGCAATGCCCTGCGTGGCTTGCTTTGTAGTCTGTAAACATGTCTTCTGTAAGGCTGCTAGCAGCATCTTGCTGCTGATAATAAATTCGTTTGTTGTCAAAAAAAAAAGTGATCATTGGGACACTACTACTGGGTGCTTTGTCAACCATTTCTTATTTCCATTCAGTGATCTGATAATTGTGTAATCTGGTAATTGTCTATCTTGTTAGTTAATATGGCCAGCTTAAGAATAGAAACTTTTACACTCTTTCTATCCTTCTGGTGGTGCTTGGTAACTAGAGGGACATTATTATTGTGGTACTAGGAATTGTAATTTGTGACCCGCAATGGATTTGAGACATTTTGGTGTAAATTTTATCGCTGCAGATCCATTGTATGCAGTTTCAGGATTCCTAAATATCATTTATTGATGGTACAGTGCCAGCTCTTGTTTTGTCACACTGCATTAGTGAGGGATTTACCGAGCTTTTTTATTTGTTCTTCTGTATAAGCAATTCCAGTAGGTTCCTTCTAGTTGTAAAGTAGTTCTAATGTTTTCTATCCATCCATTTTCCAGATTGAGGAGGCTTTCCTCAAGCAGATTTCTCAATATTATAGGACAGAGAAATCTGTCAAGGGTGGCAACCGATTCTGGAAGAGCATTGGCCTTCCAGTCGGCCGTTTTCTTCATTTTTTTCATGCCAAAATCAGCTTTGATAAAGACCTACTAAGCTAGTACTAGTACCTAGTGTAAGCATCATGAAAGAAATTAAAAGGGACGCCTTCAATCCGAGCTTTGGGTCTGTACTGTATTGTACCCTGCATTGCATTAGTGCCCCCAAATCATTCAGACACACCTCATGCACCGTACTATTTATTTATTACACGACCAATGGCATCATCAAAAAGCAGATCAAGCAAGCCATTCAGGGTCTAATCCTGACCTTGTAGCCCAGCCCCCTCCATACCCTAATGTTTGTTATCTGCTAGTACTGGTACACTAATGATCACGGGGTTCCTAGACTAGTCCTAGTCCGGTAGTCCCAACCCCAAGCTGTTTTGATTTGATCCTGCAGTAATTTGACGTCACAATCACATCCAGGCGTGTGAATGGAAACGGATGGTTAGGTTAGTTAACACCTGATCTGTCTCAGATGTGTCCAGACTCCTGGGCCTGCGGAGCAAGAGGAGAGGAGGACCGGTCCAGGCCCCGCCAAGCAGCAAAAGCTAAGCAGCAAAGCTCGATCGGTGACGCTGAGATGGATGTAGTTGGTGGAGCAGACATGCCAGCTCTGTTGTGGGAGGATGGACAGCGAGGGTTCCTTCCATTCCAGTTGCCATCCCTGTCTCGTCTCTTCTTCTTGTTGCCCGCCTCCTTTCCTCAGGTCCCTGTCCTTGTCCACCATTCATTCATTCCTTTGGTTTTCCACTTTTCCCCAGTGCCACCCTTTGTTGCCATCTGCACGGTGGAACCCAGGTTTTTCTTTTTGTTTGGCACACAAACTATTTATTACTACTACTAACCTGAAATGAAACTGAAACCAATGAACATGCCCATTTCAATAGTACTCACGAACAGCTCGACTGCTCAACTGAACACACCAAGGAGTGAATGGATGAATGAATAAACAGATACTCCCATGATTGATCTGCCTCCAAGGTTTTTTTTTTTCTTTCACATAGTTGGTTGTGTTTTATTTCGTTCCATATGCAGTCATGATGCATAAGAAAGGGAAGAGTTCAATTATTGACCATATCAGATTAAGCAGTATATTTACCTCTATCATGTTGAAGAGTCAGCTTGGCTGGTCAGGCCTCTATGTGAATATTTTAGCTGATCGTGACCAAGTGGTGGATTTACAATCGTAAATCGTTCATTTTATTAGTTTAAACTTATCAATCTGATTTATCAAGTATGAAATATTTTTCTTCCACAGCAAAATAGCACAACCGGTTTATCATGCGCCGAAACCATGAGTCATAACAGCATGTTCAGCTGTGTTTAGTTCTTTGCCAAAATTTGGCAACTTCTCCCTCTGTCTCAAAATAATTACACGTCTCATTACACGTGGATAAGTCAAATCTTTCTAACTTTGACTATATATATATAAAAAAATAATCATGTTTACCATGTGTAACGAGTATAATTAGATCGATATTGGAACATATTTTAAGTAATAAATTTATTTAGAGATCTAAGTATCGATATTATTTTCTATATATGTAGTCAAAATTTAAAGATCTTAACTTCTCGAGAAGGGAGATGTGCAATTATTTTGAGATGGAGGAGAATAGTTGAAAAAGATATCTTTGTAGCACTTTTAGTTTGTTTGTAGTAATTATTGTCTTACTATATGAGCTAACTAGGCTCAAAGATTCATCTCGTAAGTATATCTAAATTGTACAATTAGTTATTTCGTTTTACCAAATTTGATGTTTCCATGAGGTAAAAGATTTGATGTGACGGAACTTTGAGATTTGCCAAAGTTTGAACTCCAATGCAGCTCTTGTCACCGTTCCTTCTCAGTCTCTCACGGTAAAACCGGAGGACAAAGATTGACACGTCACACGTGTTACAGGGAGAGAGGAGTAATAAACGGCATGTCTGCATCAGTGACGGGTGCTATTTTTGTTTACTCGAATCGAACCTATATCCATCCGGTTTTTCATTCGATGGTGTTTGTATCAATAATTTAGATTTATTTTAAAGCTTAATAATATAATCACTTTATTTTCTTAACAACAAATATTAAGGAAAAAAATAATAAAAAAGGGCAAATGATGCAACAAATATGCTGGAGGTCCCAAAATAAATGCACATCTCACACCCAAAGATTCAAACTTTCTAAATTTGACCAAATATAATATATAAAAAATATAAAATATACTTATGATATGCAATAAGTATCACTATATTAAGCATGGGATATGTATCAGACTTGAAAAAAAAAAATTCTCGTTTAGCTAGATGTGCATTTATTTTGGAACGGACGAAGTATTAATCATTATTTGTTCCAAAACAAACACTAATAGAAAAGAACACCTCACCGCATCCCTTTTCTCTCTCTGTCCATTGCATTGCAAGCTTGGAGGGGTTGGGGGTAGAGGGGAAGGAGGCTGAAGTCATGATTGCAAGTAGGGGAACCCAACTGCAGCATGCATATCTATCCAGTAGGCATTAATTATTTTAGTATTAAATTTACTCTCGCCTCCGCCTCCAACTCCATCACCTCCACCACCTAAACCGGAAAAAAAAAAAACAATCGGCAGTGTGCAACCGCCCGCAGCGACGAGGCGGAGGCGACCCCACCCCCGACTCGACCCGCGCAGGCAGCGGCGGCGGCGACAAGCAAGCCTCCCTCCGGCGGAAACCCTAGCGGCTGGAACAGGAGGCAGAGCGTCCAATGGCGGAGGACGGGGACAAGGCCGCCGCGGCGTCTGCGTCTGCGGCGGAGGCAGGAGGAGGGAGGTGGACACAAGGAGGAGGGCGGCGAGGAGGAGAGAGCGTCAAGCTCTTCGTGGGCCAGGTGCCCAAGCACATGACCGAGGCCGAACTGCTCGCCATGTTCCGCGAGGTAGCCGCCGTCGACGAGGTCACCGTCATCAAGGACAAGGTCACCAAGGTCTCCCGAGGTGCGGATCTGCCTAGCCACCGGATCTGGGCTCACCAGTCACCACCCTCCCTCTCCCGCACCCGCTTTCGCTCGATTCGCCGCAATGCCTTCCCTCCGTAAGCTCCAGGGCTTACTCAGGTGGTTTTGCTTCGCTCCGGTTTTAGGGGCCAATGCCGCCCCGCCCGCTCGGAGGAATCTGAGTTTTTCAGTTAGAAAAATTGTAGCCAGCATTTTTGGCTTGTTTTCTGCTTGCGGGGGTTCGATTTTCTGCAATGCTGCGGGGAGATCTCACCTCGAATCCTCTGGGTTGGTTGGTGGGGTTTCAGCGTGGATTCCAGTTTACTAGCCGGAGTTGCCTCCTTAGCTTAGTGTATTTGCTCCATTGCATGTTTTGGATATCTTCACTTTTCCGTTTCTGTTTTTGAAGTGAAATCATATTCTGTTGACGACTCCCTCCATATTTTCATTTTCGATTTTTTGCAAATATATGTATTATATTATAGAAAATATATGCGTCGCTGTTGTGGCTTCAGCTTGTTTTCGAGCAATGCAGGCTTAATTGTGCCATAATTGCGTGGAATATGTGCTAGCTATATTTAGCTGCTTGGTTTGTGTTGGCCTCAGGTAAACTTGCTTCAGATGGCAAGCGTTTCTGATGCTGAAAGTTAATTGGCGTTGGCGTTTCTGCATAATTAGAATTACAAAAACTAGCCTGTTTCGCCTCAAGCCTATTTGTTACGTAGCACATTGACATGCTGTAGTTTCCCACTTCTACGCTATTTCGCCTGACTGTGTTTCCATCATTTTGCCCACCTGCTTCTCGATTTCACCTCAGCTTCACATGCTCTGAACATAATGCAGGGTGCTGCTTCGGCATATGCCCCTCAAGGGAAGAAGCTGACAAGGCGGTGAATGCCTACCACAACAAGCGCACGCTCTCTGGGGTATGTATGCGATCATTCTACTGATCTTGTTCTGGTAGCAGGTTCCTTCTTGCCAACTGCCTAGGTGGAATTGTCAGTAACTGAACCCACTGTAGCACCTTTTAGCTCCTTCTGGAATGCTAATTATGAAAGTATCTCATAATCTGGTAGGCAGGGGCCATATTGTCAGCTAATGTTTGCTTTTAGCTGTCCGGTGGGATTAGGCGAGTCTTTTGGTGGGCCACTTTAGAGAAACTGAATTTAGTGACTGCGGCTTTGGTGGTTGGTTCAAAAATTTGGAAATTCGATTTGTTTTAAAACTTTGGGCTCTGTTCTAACCATTAACAGTTTGTAAAGGTGTGTGTGCAAATGATTGCAAGACGTGAACCCCTTCTCAGTTTGTAGATTCCTGGGGACTGTTTCATTTCTGATTTCAAGGATATATCTGAATAGTGTCAAGCCCAGTGGCAATCGGTTCTTCTTCTTCTTGTCTGTCCAATAAGAGGAATATGCACTATAACTTATCTTGAATGAGTTCTTGCTGAATGAAGTTGCTCAGAATCTGTTTCCTAATGCAGAAACGTCGTGGCGCTTTTAAGAGCATGCTAAGTAGACAAAGCAAATACACACATAATACAAATAACCCTTCATGCGTAGCCTTTAGGTTGGCTGAATCTTTTCTTTGTTACTTTGAGTAGGATAAACTGGAGAACCATTATAGACGTGGATTCTGAATGCGATTTAAAATACATCTTATTGAGTCGTTCTGTAAGGCTGGCGCCTGGTAATCTGCACGTTGATATTATTATTTATCAAAACTAGTCAGTTTACCCTTATTCCTAGAAACATAATGTCAGGTTGATCTTATGTAGGATAGGAGGAATACTAGAGATTTCAATTCATGGTCCTGCTAAATGTGGGAATGTTGATAAAACATGTTGAAGTAGCTTATACCTACATGGGGCATGGGGGTAATAATGAATGATTTTTGTGCTGATTAATAGACATGATTCAAGAGGAAGTTCTTTTCTCAGTCTGCAGTATAATCCTATGTAGCATTATAAACTAGTCAAAACATCTAAGCTAACTGACAGTTTATATTTGGTTCGAGCCTGTGTTAGGCTATGCTGCAACTGCAGGTAGCAAATTTAAATGCTCTTTTTGGGAACAAGTTGGGTCTATGACAACTGAATACTGATGTGTGGTCACCAACCACATAATGGCCTAGGCTTGTCTCTGACGTGGCACACCTAACAGAAATTAGACCACCAAGTGGCCATAACACTTTAGCATCCCTCTTGATATGCAAAATGAACTTTTTTTTTTTGTAGCTTCAAAATTTTCTGGCACACCTAACTGTGGCTCGAACCAAATGAAAAATCAATATGGAAAACTAAACTTTGGGTGTGGTCAGCTGTGGCCTCTGTCATATAAAACATGACCAGAATATTAGGTCACTGCAACAGTTGGGTATGGATTAAGTTTCTGGACTAGGTACATGAAAAATGCATGATTCTGTATCTGTAAAATATATTGCTTTTGTCGATGTGTATCTTCTGATTCTTCTTGAATGTTTGTTATTATGGTGCACAAGTTTTCTTGAAAACATCATTAATGCTCTAGACCTAGACGTTTGATAGCTGCTGGGAATTGATACTATGTACTGCCTTGACTCATCAGAGAGCGACTACATATCTAATCCCACTCCTGCTAAGATGCGTTTTTTGTTCAGATATGAAGTAACACTGCATCATTTCAATTTGACTAGCACTAACAGAGACAGAAGTCAATTCACCAAATGAGGATGGTGATACAAAGCTTGCCATCAAGTCTTTTTTTTTTAGAGTAAAAGGGCCAAGCCCCCGTCTATTAACTTTCATTAACAGACACCAGAATTCAGTTTACAGCGCAGCACTATGGATGAACCATATGCACCTTCCAACCCGCAGTTGTTCAGAACCAAACATCCCCTGTTTGATACTCGAGCATGACTAGCTACTAACTACGCTCAAGCCATAAACGTTAAGCCCTTATTACACAGGACTGAAAGTGGACTTATCAATGCCACGAAGAAAACTACGACACAAAAGTTTGATCTGATGTTAAGAGAGATTTCTCCTCCCTGTAGATCGTTTGACAAAACATCCTTTATTCCACCCCATCCGGGCTCTTTCCTTTGTCTTCACTTGCTAGGACAGCTCCACAACTTCATGACAACAGGATACCAGAGTCAACTGGGATATGATCTGGTATCACACCACCACTTGTCATCTCAACCAGAGCACTTGCACAGCTTCCTGCTTTAACATCTTTGCTTTCTCCAGGAGAGTAGAACGTTTTTCCTCCGGGCATATCAGGACCCAGTTCTGGATGGTAACAGCCACCTTGTGGAAGAGTATAGCCATACTCTCCCATTGATATTTCTGAAAACATAAAAAATTTCTAAGTTTCCATAGGCACCAGAAACCAGCAGAGGTCACTATATTCACAATACAATTTCTTTTGTTACTAAGCCAATATTTGCCAATTTCCTCTAGAGAATAACCCAGATTGACTCCTAATATACTTGACATAACATCCCACATATTCCTAGCAACTACACATTCAAAGAAGAGATGTTGAACAGATTCTAATTCTGTACAAAACAAGCAAGTTAAATCTTTTACCTTCTGCCTCTTGCTAAGATTATCTCTAGTTAAACATCTATTTTTACTTAAGAGCCAAAGAAAGTTATGAACTCTTGGGGGACTTTAATAGCCCACAGAGCAGGTACTAAGACAGAGTGAATGCCTCTGAAGTTAACAACCTTATACACGTGTGATGTCTTGTTTGGATATGGTGATATGGATGACACTTATCTATGACACATCAAATACAGATCTTGTAGAATTGTCTCTGCTTCGACAGTCTGATTACACTCTTCTCTGTTTCTCTTTAACTCAGGCATCAAGTCCTTTGCAAGTAAAATATGCTGATGGAGAGTTGGAGGGCTGGGTATGATTACTGTTTAAGTAGAACTTTCTCTTTACCAGCAATTTTATATGGGGATATTTGCCTGTTTTTACTGATATCCAAACAGCGCACTCATATTTCTACTTGTCATGACATCTAGAACATAAGCTTTTCATTGGAATGCTTCCGAAAAATGTTACGGACACTGAGTTGATGGATTTGTTTTCCAAATATGGGAATGTGAAGGATTTGCAAATTTTGAGAGGTTCACAACAAACAAGCAAAGGTAATATTCTGCAGAGAAGTTGCTTTCCTTATGAATAGAAATATAGAATGATAAGCATTACCTCAAATGTATATTGTCAGTTAACTTTGCTCTTTGCAGCTGGCTGTGCCTTCATTAAATATCAAACAAAAGATCAAGCATTGGCAGCTATTGAAGCTCTAAATGGGAAACACAAAATAGAGGTCTGTCAAATATGAGTTCGGATATCAAATCATACTTTATATTTTTTTATCGCTGAGATCTTATAGCATATAGGCTCATAGCTTAGACTGAATTGTTTATTTATTTACTGTCCAACAGTCTGAAATATATATGTTCAAAATGATGCCATTCAGGACTTTTTGTCGTAGACACCCAGTTTTCAGCCACTTCTGTAATTATTTCATTTAGTTTGATTGTCTAAGTATGCAAATCTATCCACACTCACCCTTAATTTGAGGTGTCCTGAATTTGCCTAGAAAATCCTTCCTAAATCTAACTTCCATATGGTGCCATGAATAGCTGGGGATGCGGCAAAAGTATGAATTTTATGGCTGTTTAATTACTATATTGTTATTATTCAATTTGTACATAAATTATGAATTAAAGTTATTTTTGCATTTTCAGGTAGCCCACTTGACACTGAATTTTCTGCATTTATTTACGAAACTATGTTTTTCTGTACATATTCAACAAGCTCTAATATATTTTGTAGGGTTCTAATGTGCCATTGGTTGTCAAATGGGCCGATACAGAAAAGGAAAGGCAGGCTCGGAAAGCACAAAAAAGCTCAGTTACAGCTGTCTAATATGCCCAATGCAAGTCCAATGCAGCAGTCTTCAGTATTTGGAGCTTTACAGATGGGATATATGCCTCAATACAATGGATTTGGCTATCAGGTGTCTTCTGCTGTTCTTTTAGCCATCTTTAATTTTACAGCCATATATCATAGAAAATGCTCAATGGTTATAACAAGGGCAGCAGTCTTTTAATGGTATTCTGCTTTCAACTTTTTTTTTTTCTTCACAAATTCTCTCCACCAATCCTTGTTCAGAACATATGATTTGTTAATTTCTGTTCTTCACACTCATAACATATCATCTGCAGTATTTGCATTCCTTGCTGCTTGTTCTTTGGTAAACATATGTTGCAAACGGAAAAGATCTATTCCATTCATTTTTTTTTGAAACTCTTAGCTTTACTCCTTCACATTATATTATATTGATTCTTAATAATACATGTTATATGTGGAAACTCCAAAAACCAAAATCTTTGTCATAAATGATGATCAACATCAAATTTAATGAAGTGTGTTTTATTTCCTGTGCAGCCACCAGGGACATACGGACTTATGCAGTACCCTCTATCTCCTATGCAAAATCAAGGTCCCTTCAGAATATGGTTCAACCTCTTAATCAAGGGAACTCGATAAGAGGGTCAATCCTGAACTGTCTCCCAGTTCAGTTCAGAGGTCATTTAATCCAATGCAGTTAGGCAGCCCTTATCCTGCTATCCCTGGTATGCAGTATCCTGGATCATATCCTGGTGGACCCATGAACAATCGTCCTTTTGGAAATTCGCACAGTTCGATTAAAGTTCCAAATTTGAATGCAAATTCCGCCATTTCTAGTCCCAGCAGCAACGGTGGTGGGCAGATCGAAAAGTTAGCCGCATTCAATACTCTATGTATGTCTATTCTGTGCAAAGGGAGAAAGACTATTTGCAAGAGAGTTGATGTGGTCATTAGCATGTACTTTTTTCTCTCAAAGTCTCAACGTTAAATTTCCTAACAAACATGTCAGTGCGTTTTCTGGCATGATGTTCACTATCCTTTGTTTCACAAAAATGTACATCAGTAAGTAGGGCTATCACTATCAGAAGGTGTACATTAGTATGTAAGACAAAAATGATTGGTAGCCCTTATTATAGGCTACTAAAATCCATAAGGACCATAAATCTATTATGCGATAATTAATCTGTCTACTACTTAATGTGACATTTATTGTATTTTGAAACCTATATAACCTAATAATCATGTAGGTCCTCCTGGAGCCAATCTATTTATTTATCATATCCCACAAGAGTATGGTGACCAAGAGCTTTCCAGTGCCTTCCAGAGTTTTGGTAGGGTACTAAGTGCTAAGGTGTTTGTAGACAAAGCAACGGGCGTCAGCAAATGCTTCGGTAAAACCCTACACCCTCTCTATCTTTGGGCGCACAGACTGCTTAGATTTGCTAACTGATTCATATGACCTCTCTGGCAGGTTTTGTGAGCTATGATTCTCCTGCTTCTGCACAGGCAGCCATCAATAGGATGAACGGGTACCAATTAGGCGGTAAAAAACTCAAAGTACAACTCAAGAGAGAAAACAACAAGCACAGTAAACCTTATTGACAAAAGGGCAGCAGCTGTTATGACCATACCACGCGATCCGGTCCTCGGTACATATTTGTCGGATAATTGACCATCACCACATTGTTTCCTCTGCACCCACCCTCCCCCTTACCCCCTCAGGCAGCCAGTGAGAGCATCAGGGCCTTGGGAGAAGACCGTGTATCCTCTTTTGTTCAGTTCACATTCTTGGAGATTCGTCACCTCATGTAATTCATTGCAGCAGCCATAGGCCGTAGCAGCAGTTTGTACCTTGATCAGAGTCACTTGTACACGGACTTGCCAATTCATTCAATTGTTACCTCCTCTAACTGGCAGCCAGCTTTTTATGCTAGAATTCGCTGTGGTTTACTGTGGCAATCTTTTATTTGCCTTGCCGCTATCGTTTCCTGACGAACGAAACGATCCAAGGTGACCGGCGCGGTGGCGCCCCATGTTCCGATTTTGTTTCAGGACATGGTTTAGTGGGGGTCTGGTTTTGATGGCTGAACAGAAAATGGGTGGCTGCGGATGGCACCCACAGATGAGTAATGAAGCAGGGATAGGAGGTGGCGCAGGACAGGAACAACTCGGAATGGCTGTGCCATGGCCCATGGCCCGCCAGTGGATCCGGGCTGGGGCCTTTGGACGAAGACACCAGAACGATGGAGTAGGAGTAGCTCTCTGCCTGCAGCTGGGTGCGTGCCAAGTCGGCAACAGCAGCAGGGTATGGATGAACATGAATTGTTAGTTGGGAAGCAGATGAGTATCGTTGTCTTTGCAATCAATCCATCCGCTCGCTAACTACCAGTCAGAATCATTAGATGTCGCTGACACCAACCCGCGACACTGACCGCGTCCGACATCGGATTCGGACGCCACGAGCGACGCCAGCGCCAGACTGGAGACAAAGCAGACAGAACCTTGCTCGCTTTGCTTTGCTTCGTGGCCTCAGTGAGAGAAGCTTTGCCCGGCCCTCCCATCCCAGGTGTTGGATGCCGAGATGCATCTCAATCTGAGGCCGCTCCGGATGCCGCCGGCATCTCGGCGAAACGAGACACGATTGCTGAACGCCTGAACGCTAGCTCTTCCGCTCGGGCGCGGGCGGGACAAATGCCGTCGCCCGTCACCAAAACACGCTACCCTGTCCATCCAAATCCATTGCATTGCACACAAAGCGCCTATTCGCTGATTTGGCCTATCCTTTTCCTACCAGTACCATCCATCACTTGGGCATTTTGTCAGTTAAACTGAGCAGTCGGACAATGGCTATCTCTATCTGCACCACATGCACTATTCCATTTCATCGGTACTCTACTGATACAATACTGTGGCATTGCATCACTTGGCTGGTATAACGGTCGGACACTTGGGCCTACAACAAATACGGGTGAATGGTCTGATCAAGAAAAAAAAAAAACTCAGGCCTACGACGGAGCCTTCAACACTAACAAGAAGCACAGTCCCCAAACCCCCAAAAAAAAAAAAAAAAAATCAATCCAACCTGATCAACAACATTTATTTACCCATATTCCAACACTAAACCACGACGGCAATAGTGACGAAGTCAACACTAAATACACGACGCCATCGTTGTTTTGACATCACGCATGCAAACGAAGCGCGCGCTGACCGTAATCGCACGTCGTTACACCTTGTAGAGCACCGCAGCAGCAGCTGCTGCACGGTGCATCTGCACCACGCCGGCGTCAGCGTCCGCCCTGGCCCTGGCCTTGGCCTTGCATCCGTAGTAGTACTCCGCGAAGGGCACCATGTCGCCGCGCGCCCTGCCGTTGGGCCCAGCCATCGTGGGCGACACCTGCAGGAACATGTAGTTCCCGGCGAAGAGGTCCCCGACGTAAGGCCGGCCCTCCTTGAGCCGCCGCGCCACCCTGGCGACCGACGCGCGCACCCGGGCGCCAGCGGCCGCCGCCCTCCGTCGCAGCGCGCGTGCCAGGGCGCCCCATACCCTCAGGCGCCGTCGCGGCCTGCCGCTGCCCCGCCACGGCTGCTGCCTCCGCCGCTGTTGCTGCCTCCCCTCGCCACCAGCGCGCGGTAGTAGGACCGGTACGACTCCTCGATGGCGGCCGCGGCTGACGCGGTGGCGCATGGTGGGTCTACTTCTTGGTCCAGGCCGGTTGTTGGGGTTGTCGTCGTGGCGGGAGGATGGGGAGGTGAGGAGGCGGTGGGGAGCTTCTTGAGCCTGTGGTAGGAGAAGCTGCGGCGGCCCATGGTTGCCAGGTACGACGTGCCGCCGGCCGGCATGCTGGCTGCTGGAGCGATCGATCGAGCTTGCCGTGAGGGATGGAGGAAGGGAGGGAAGGAGCGGCGTTTTTGTACTTGGTGTGCGATAGAATGGACGACGGACGCGGGCGTGTGCTGGTTGAACTGGATGGAGCTCGGCGGAGTCCCGTCCGTCCGTCCTGTCCGTGTGAGGTGGGTGTAGCAGGATGCTTCACTGTACTAGTACGAATCCGATCGGACATGGATGGCAGCACGAGGAGGCGATCGACGGCAATTTAAGAGGGCGGGCGGCGTTAATAATGTAGCTGGCTGACGGTTTCCGGTGTGTCCTGCGCCATTAATGCCGGAGCAAAGCTGCTCGGTCGGTGCTCCGTCGTGCAGGCACAGGCACCCATCAGCATGGGGTGAGGGTCATTTCGCTACAACCACGACCTACCTGATGAGCTAGATGGTCAGATTACACGGATGCTCTACCGGAACTGCACTGTTATAGCTGCCACTGACCTGTAGCGAGTTAACGAGGCCAGTTATAGCTGCCAGCCCGCGCCGCACTCTTGGTTTGGTGCTGTACTGGTAAACATGGTTGGTAAACTCTCAATTCTATTGATCGTCTCAAAAAAAAAAAATCTCAATTCTAGTACGACTCCACGATCTTAAGGGCCTCAAAACGTTACCGACTATTTTTCCCCATTTAATCCCTAAATTACAGACTAGTGGTTCCATTTAGTCCCATTTAGAAGATGTGCTAATTATGACTAGTGGTCTCATTTAGTATCTAGTCATAACAATCAAAACCCCTAAATCTTATTTGAATTTATAACTGTCATCTTAGTGCCCAATTTTATGACTTAACCTAAGTTGGTTATACGATTCTGTTAAATAGAATTTACAAATCGATAAGACTTCTGAATTTACAATTTTATGATTCTAGTAGTTATATGATCCTACAAACATGTGATCTTGTTGTTGTTAAAATTTCTGATTCGATTCAGAATCAACAATCTTGATAGCCCTATTTGAAGGTGCACAAATGAAGAAAAAGAACGGTCAAAATAAGATCACAGAAAAACTGCAAAAATAAAGTATGTTGTTTGGCTGTTCGTTTCAACTTTGGCCATAAACAAAAGTTAGATGTACCAACTTCAACCATAATGTGTTCCAACGGCGGCTGCCCTGCTACTGGCATGCATGGAACTCCCCGTGACCAGTGATAACATCGACGATTCCATTCTATGGCATTAAGCAGAGTCAGATCAGAGCGCCATGAAATGAAACACTGGCAGAATAAGAAACATGGCACAGCAAAACTGAGCGTGGATGGATGCGAAACGGTAACCTCCACGAAACTGGAGGTCTTTACACTTGATGACGAGCCCGCCGGAGCAAGAGCAGCAGTAACACTACACACACGGCAGCCAGCAGACCTGACCAGAGGCGCGCGCGCTACACAAGGGCCTGCCACCCCCTGTGGCTTTGACCACCACGCGCGGCCGCCAGTCTTGCGGTTTGCCTTGCCTTATAACCCATCCTATCCCCATATTTACATGCAGTGACAACTGACAACTAGCAACGACAAGAGTATGACAGCCCGCCGAGGGGAGAAGGGGTGAGCTCTCAGCTAACTTGTGCCGTTTGGCCACCCCGCCCCTGGGAGCTGATGGTCACCGGGCCAGGCCGGAACCAGATACGCCGCCGTGGAGCCCCGTGCGTCCTCTTCTCTTCTTTAGCACGTACGGTGGCTGCGGTGCCGGTTGCTGATATACATCTGGTTGGCCGACCGTGTACTTCCTTCATCGTAACAGGCTCGTTAGGGTGAAAAGCGCGAGGACAAAAAGGACCCAGCGGCAGGGAACATCACCCTGCATCCTGGTGGCGTAAGCTGCAATACCACAAAGATCATGTAGTCAGGGAAGAGGCTAGTTTTCCGTATCAATGAGTGCTTTCATGGCCTGATGGGCTCACTACATAATTGTACTATATGTCAACACCATGTTGTGTTACTGTTAGCTTTTCAGCGATATGATTTCCTACCAATCGTTGTTGGAAAATAAATGGAGCACTGCATTATTCTCAAGTAGTTGAACTAACCAGAACTCTCACCCATGCCATATTGCTATCATGGAAAACTTAAACATCCTCTTCCTAACAAAACCTAAACTTCCTCTTCCTAACAATTGATGTAAACAGTACTCAAGTGAAACAGAAAGAACTTGCCAATTTAACCTCAACCAATTATGCAGGCAACTAGGCAATAAGATCAGATGTGCGATTAAGTAAAGGGGATATATCGCCTTATCCTTACAAACACAGATTATGCCTAAGAAGTGGGGAAAATGCTCAAACCCTCATGTGACTTGTTAACCCTCAAGTAAAGGGGTAACCTTTGCACTGTGTTTTACTTCCAATGTGCATACTCTACTCTAGTAGAGCAGAAGATAAACTAAGTCCCTATTCAGATAACAATCTACAACAGTTGCAAAAGTATAAATGGAAAAGGAACTCACATGAATGAGGTGCAGGTGCCACTTGTGACATCCCAGCAGGATCTGCTCGTGTTGCCTCTTCACTTGGAGCAGGACTTGTCCCTGTTCCACGTTCACTTGGAGGATGTGGATGAGCAAATGAAACGGTGGGCAAAGGTGGCTCTGGTATAGCAGGAGGGGAAGGAACAGGGGATCCACCCTGTGTACTTGGTCCATGTCGAGAACGACTAGCAGGCGAAGGTGACGATGGATGTGGTGGTAAAGCAATGGAAGCAGATCGGTGATCATTAGCTGCAGGCTCAGCAGCTGGTGCAACAGGCCCTCTTTTCTTTGGCTTGTTTTTGCTGTATGGGCACCCAGATGGAGGTGGAGCGCCATATCTGGGTTGCGGCATAGGAAAATGTATTGGAGCGGGGAGCGGGAGCTGGATGCCTGTTGTCATCATGACTGTGGTGATGGTGATGGTGGCTGTGATGACCATGATGATGCATGGGTGCAGGACTCGGTGCATCTGAACCACCTCCACTATGTAAGGAATGCCTAAGATAAGATGAAAGGCTAATCTGTTTTACCCTTCCAAATACTGTATGATTCAGACCCAGGTTTCCTGAGGATGAAGATGAATTGGTAATTGTGCGTGCCAGTTGCTTCATCCTTGGTACAGATGGCTGGTGATTTCCAACCGAGGACAATGGAGGTCTCAACAATTGTTGGAGGGAGAATTGTTGAACCTTGCGAATTTGTCAATTTGATATACAGATTCTGCAATGCAAATAATTTGAAGCTCAATTGACAGGAAAAGGAAAGAGAAGATATACTACTACTAGGAGATTCCTCCTTTTCAATTTTCCTTTTACCTTAGGTTAGAATGACAGTCGAAAACACCAGATACAAACAAAAATAAGGTACAGACAACTATTCGTGAATTGTTCTTTTTTACTTATTGTGATCATAAATATAACTCCATCCAGGTTTGTCCACAGTCAAACTTTTAAAACTTTGGCTATATAGAGCAAAATTATGATATTACTATATTTATGATGAAAAACCAAACTTATAGTGTAGAACACTTTTCATTTAAGATGATATATTTTCTTATAGATATAAGCATATTGCTTGCCAAAGTTTTTTTTTTTAAAAAAGTACCAAGGGCAACCCTAGATGGACTTAAAGTTGTGATACTATGTGAACCAGTGCCATATGCCTGACAGTGACAGTACATGGGTTACGTATTTACAGGACTATTTGAACACATGCCCAGCAAATTAATAAGTAAATGACAGAAACTCTTGTCACAAATTGCAATATGTCTACAAGATTATATGCATTGTTTGCATGCAAATTTTGCATACATATGCATAGCCCTGTGAAGTGCCAGAATCACCAAATCTCTATAAGCTTTTGGGATAATGAAGGTTGCTTGAAGAAGAATAAAAGGAACAAATCTTGCATGTACATATGCTTCCTGTTTTAATGTTATCAAATTGAACAGACAAAGAAGACAAACACAAAGAAACTAAGCCAGAAGGTACAACTAACCTCGTATGGATTGAGTAGTAGTCCTGCCTTCATTTGATCCTTCAACTCGTTAGTTCTGTCTTGCAATTTGTAGATCGGATAGTTCAGAGTAAAATTAAAAGTCGCATGGGGCTTCTGAAGAAGAAAAGCAGTTTGTGGGAGGGATGATTGTTATTCCTCCTGGGAATTTAATTACTTCAAAGTATGATGAATTCCCAAATAGAGACTCAGTCAAGTGGATTGTTGACTGCCGTACAAAACCAAGGACATGAACTTTGATCTAAGAATGCTCAACCATGTTGATGATATAGTCACGTTCTCTGGGAAAGGAACAATGTTGAAGATGATGTTTGTCCAGTTTGATCCATCTAATGGATGTAGCGTGCTCACAACCACCTGTATAGAAGTCCCAGCATCAGTTTAGGGCAACTGGATGCAGATATCAAGCAATGTGTAGATCAGGGGAATTGGAGGACCTACCGTGGAATTAGGAATGCCAACTTCCTCATATATATCCAATTCGAGCTGGGATTTATTTCCAATCAGCTCAGGAACTGTCTTGTGCAGCCTAAAGCTTGCCACTATAGCAGCTGCAAAATATAGGTTCATTAGTAAAGATATGCATGAACGACAGGTCTATCTGGAATGAACAAGGAATGGCAAGTTGGTCCATCCCACAGAAAATAAGATGAATAGAAAAAAAAATCCAATGTACAATCCTGCAGACTAATGCAAACTCATCCACAACAAGCCAATAGCAGCATAACACAATGCTAGATGGCCACACTAAATCTAGTAAGGCACACAGAATCAATATCCCTGGCATCATCAAATTTGACGAATCTAATATGCTACATAAATCAGCAAACAAAACAAAATAGCACCCTAGTCCCTATCCATTACCTAATACCACATACCAGAAGCAAAGAATAGTAGCCCCAATAGCAGAAGTATTTGTTGCCTGTATAAACCTACTATGTTTAGCACCAACACATGCCAAAGCGGCAGGCCCCTTCCTTGGTATTGATTCGAATTTCATCCAATCGAAACCCATAACAACTCACAACATTTTTTTTTATTTTGGCTGAATATTTCCCCAAAACGGCATTTCGCCCCCCAGAAAAAGGAGCACCGACACTTGTCCAACAGCCTAAACAGCACACACAGATCAAACTCAAGCATCACCATCCAGCAGAATCGAGCCATATACTACGCGACTAAATTCGCAGACCGACACCAATAGAGAGCAGAGAGCTCCACTAGAAGATTCAGCCTGCGACCCGAACACGCAACGTCTCCACAAGGTTCGTCGCAGTCAAAGGTAATTCAAATTTCCAGCCCGAAACCGCAACTATTCACCGCGCACATCCAGATCCAAAGCCGAGTATCATCCACCAACGAACTCCCAGCACAAACCAAACGCAGATCGAGCATACAACCGGCAACTCGGGCCGAACGGAACCCGAGATCTCGCAATGCTGGGTGAGGGCGCTCACCTCCGAATTCGTCGCCCGGATCCGGGCCCTCCTTGCCCCCCCCCCCGCCCGCGAAGGGCGGGAGCCAGAAGAGCGCCGACAGCAGCACGGCCACCCCGAGCACGAGCGCCGCCACGCATTGCAGCCGAACCACCCTCGCTGCCGCCGCTCCTCCTCCCACCTCCGCCTCCGCAGCAGCAGCAGAAGCGGCGAGCCCTGCTTCCTCCTGCGCCTCCGCCTGCGCCGCCGCCCGCCCCGTCCGGCGGCTGCTGCTGCTGCGCCTCGCCGGCGTCCTTCCCCATCCGGCGCCGCGATCTCACGCATCCCGGCCGGCCGCCGCCGACGAGCGAGGGGTGAGGTGGCGCCCCGCCATTGCCGCCGCTGAGTGGGTGGGTGCGTGTGCGGTCGGCCCAGCGGCTGGTGGTGTCTCCCTCTCTCTCGCCCGCCCTAGGGTTAGGGTCGCGGGTCGCTCACCGCGTCGTTGCTTAAGGAGGAGGCGAGGCGATGGAGGTGGGCGAGGAAGGTGAGAGAAAGGGAGAGGTAAACCGAAGAGAGGTGAAATGGAATGCAGCCCAAGCCGAAGACGAGAAGCGAGAGCGAGCTCTCTTTCTCTCTCTAGCTGTGTTGTGTTGTCTCGAGGAGAGGAGAGAGAGAAGAAAGAGAGCAGCTGAGGTTAGAGAGAGACATTTAGAGAGAGAGAGAGAGATTAGTGAGGAGTGACTAGGTTATTTAGTGGGTAAAGCGCTCTTGGATAGCTTTATTAAAGCCGTTAATCTGTTTTTGTTGTGTTGGTGTGGACTATGTTTGCTTTTTTGAACTTTTTTGTGATTGATCACTATGGTTGTTTTCATTAGCTTGTCTTTGTGTTGGGTTTTGGTGGTGGATGGTTTGAAGATTTTGAAATTGGGGTGGGGGGTATTGATAGGGAGGATCTTCTATGGTCACAATAAGATACATTGATAGGGAGGATCTTCTATGAAGTCTTAGATTTAGTTAGAGTTAACTTAATTTTAATTTTGTGTCTTAAAAAATGTATAATGTTTAAGATCACAATAAGATACATTGTGAAAGTATAGATTTCATAAAATAATACTTTATTCAGTATGACCACATTAACACATTTTGGTACAAATTTAAGATGATTTGACCGACAACTATTTAAGGATGCTTCTAAGATGGAGGAGGAAGCATTTATCATGAAGTATATGGTTCTGAAAAATATAGTACACTTAGGCCCTATTTGGTTGATAAGAGACTAGGGACTAATTTTTTAGTCTCATTTAGTCCCTAAATTACCAAACATGTGGTTGATTAGAGACTAGGGACTAATTTTTAGTCCCTATTAGTCCCTATTTTAGTAGACTCTTGGGAGGGGCTAGGGACTAATTTTTTAGTCCCTATTAGTCCCTAGTCCCTCCATCCAAACAGGGGCCGTATACATACTCCCTCGTCATAAAATTAGTGTCATTCTCGCTTCCCAGAAGTCAACGTTCTCAAAATATTAGCAATTATTATATATTAAAATATATAAAATTTAGGATAAGTAATCGGTATCATCGAAAAGATCTTTAAGTCTAGTTTTTTAATAAATTATTTAAATATTTAAATGTTGCACATATTTTTTCTACAAACTTAGTTAAAATTGAGAAAGTTTGGCCAACATGATTCCCATAACATCATTCTTTTTTTTGGGATAGAGCGAGTAAGTGGTTAATTATTTGAGAAAAACATTATAGACCAAGACGCTCATATAAATACATACGTACTCACTCTATGATTATGAACACAACATACAGACAATACATCTATGAATGCCTCTAAAACAAATCAAATTGAACAGAAAAAAAAGGTTTTGAGTTGATGAAGTCATCGTAAACAACACGGCGTTGATGTGCTTGTCATCTATATTGTCTACCACTGAAATAGCCATATTAAATTCTAAAATAAATTCGAAAAAAAAAAGTGTGATCGGATTTCGCCGCAAATCTAAATACTAAGCTTAGTTATCACACATGTATACTGCTATAAAATCTTCTCGTGGAAGCTCTCAACTCAAAATACAAGTCCCACGGGTTGTGATTGTGGAAGGTAATGACAGGCTGTGGGCTTAATAAATGAGAAAACAAAGATTGGGACACAAAGCACTGCCTGCTTGTGGTATATCCCTGATGCCGAACCTTCCAGAGAACCAGATCAGCTGATGAGGTGAGCAATACCTGACCTGGCACTCCACGTAACTAATCATCGTATATACCTAAAATTGACCAGTAGTAGTACGGGATTACGGTTTTTTTAACCTGACTACGGGTTCCCTCCTAGGGGATGCGAGGAGAGAGGGTGATTGCACGCGGCCGTGCGCGAAGATGGACAGGAGATCCGGTTGGCAGGCAACCTGGCGTTGGGTACAGGCGGATGGATGGGTGAGCCACCCGACCCGCCCGATTCGATTCGACTCAGAGTCAGAGAGACCCGTGACATGGGCCCCACCTATCCTCTCCTCACTGGGCTTTCCCGGAAACCGACGGCCTCCGATCCCACGAGCTCCTGCCTGTCTGAATACACCGTCCGTCGTGTGGGGCCACAAGGTCAGTCAGTAGCTTCGCAGCCCCGGCAGGTCCACGGAACCCGGCGCACGGACGGGATCGAGTGTTCATTCCGCCTGGATTAATTAGCACAAGACTGCGTTTGCGTGGACCCTCGGTCACTGACCGCGTGGGCCCACCCAGGGTCGAGGCGCGGAGACGCCGCCACTTGTGTTTGTCGCCGTCGCCGCTACAAGGACCATGCAACTAACGGGTGACTGGGTGATTCCGGTGAGGTCTCTAGAAGACCGTGCCTGCCTGCCTCGGCGTCAGCCAAGACGGAGATGTTTCCTCGGCTTCTGCACACGTGTGGCCTCCAGCTCCGTTTAGCACAGCTCCTTGCCTTGCATCCTTCAAAACATCTTCGGCACTAGCCCTCTTGGAGAAGCCTGCTGAATGTGTGATTTAAACTTAGATCTTGTTTGAAATCTCTACCAGATTACACAATGGGTACGTTCGTTTCAGACTCTTGCTGTTATGGGAACTAGAGATAGCTTTTGTAATCTCAAATACTCCCCAAATGGCAAATACTCCTACGATCAAAAAGCTTTTTGCTTTTAGCGTAGTTTTCACAATCCAGCCACCTCAACTTCCGCAATTCCACGGGTCGACCGACCCCGCTTTTAGTAGCTTGTAAGGTGCAGAAAAGATTTAAAAACTGCCCCTGTTATGTTTTTTTCACATTAGCCCAATTTACTACGACCAACACGATAAGAGTCGAAGTTAGAACAGATGAAATGGGTCCATCGGCGAGGTGGGTGTATGGACTTAAATTTTAGATGGTAATATGTGGTGAAAGTTTAAGTTATATCACTGAATTTAGATTATGTGGGAGTGCACCTACTACACGTGCAGCTTTGCCCCACATCACGGTGCCGCTGTCTTTTAATATTGTTCGACTTATCATTTCTACGACTGATAATCTGACTGCTATTTTGGAGACAAAATATTGTTATGTGCAGACTCCTAGCTAGTTACGTGGCCGATAAGTTCAAAGCACTGTTCCGGTTTGCCTCTACATCCACTACAACTTTAACAATCCGGGACCCAAACGATCTCTTAATGCAGCGTTTGAAATCCATATTTTACAATTTACAGAGGGATAATTCTACCGGTTTATACATTACGTATTTTTCTAAGTGGGGCCTGCAATTGTCGTTGGTTCTCCGATGACCTTGAGATCGACGACCTGATGCGAAGACGTCCATGTTTTCAAGGACCGAGAGAGGAATCGGCTAGGAGAGCTTTCATTTCATTAATTACTATAAGAGTTGTACTGTGTTGTGACGGTGATGGCAAAATTAATCACACTTGTGGGATGAGACGAGATGAGATCGATGGGAGCCCTGCCCCGCGCTGGATTTATTCCATGTAACTTTCGTCTCATTCATTGGTTTGTCGGTACGCACTGGTACACCCTGTACGCTCCCGAGTCATTTTCGCTCTCCACTTCCCACCGACTACTGCTCTGCTCTGCATTCTCGAGTGCATTTTCTCACTTTGCTTCATTCTTCAACTTATGTTGTCATTTGGTGTGGCTCTATTAGGCCAGCCTCACCGATGGTGAGTTTCATTACGTTGTTTTCCAAGACTACCACCATCATATAAAATAAAATAAAACTTAGATGAAACCTTTATTCTCAATGGAGAGTTTTATTCTGTGATTTCATAGGCATTTAATTTTATGACTCAGAGATAGTTGGTACTCGTGTCAAGAGAGTTTCACCAAGACTAAACTTCAAATAAGTAGCCAAGTACATGGTTGTAGCTAAAATGGTGAAGGCCTTCTTACTACCACCAAAACTACGATGGACTTGTTTAGTTTACAAAAAGTAAACTCAAAAAGTCTATAAAATCCGTCACATCGAATCTCTTGTATTTAATAAATATGCATTGTAATAATGACAACAACATTAGCGCATTTATGTTATATCTCGAGGAATCCAACACAACATCAACACAAAAACATCAACCTACATTATTTGGTTCCGGAACTTTGAGTTCGTCATGTTGTAAAAAAACCACAGTACTATCTCCTTGTCGATTTAGAATATGTTTTGGAGAAGGTTTTGATCAAACATTTTGGACAAATCAATCAAACACATGATGATGCATTCTACTCCTTAAACAATTTGAATTGTCTTGAAAAATAATTTTATAATGATATACATATATAATATTCCAATAAATAACATTAACACAAAAACATAAACCTAAATTATTTGGTTTAGAACTTTGAGTTCGTCATGTTGTAAAAAACCACAGTACTATCAAATTAAAAAATTTAGAATATGTTTTGCGATTCTTCACCGGAAAACATTTTGGACAAATCAATCAAACACATGGGAAGGTTTCTATCAAACATTAAACAATTTGAAACACATGTTGCTTCTAAAACAATTTTAATTGTCTTGAAAAATAATATTATAAAAACCTTCCACCTTCCATAAATATTCTTATAGAAAAGTAAAGTTAAAGTTGTGCTTTAGAGACCGTGTTGGTGTCATAAACGTCTTCTAATTCACCTATACGGAAGGAGTACGGTAATACTCTCTCTCTCAATACTTTATCATTCCCAAAATATAATACATGCACAAATTCCCAAATTAATAAAATAAAATCAGGTCTTATATCTTGGGAGAAGGCAGCATCTTCATGGAGGATTTGCCATCGTGATTCTTCACCGGGTCTTGAATCTTGATCCAGTGTCAACACCTTGGAGTAGGCTGTCGTATTTGGGGAGGGAAGGTGTTAAATGATGCCTCCTCACTCCTCAGTTCCAAACTTCTAATCCAGACTAATTTTCCTTTTAATAAATCAATCGAGACTCTTCAATTATCTCACTCACGTCTCTCAAAAAGGAAAAAGAAAAACTCACTTACTATCCTTTTCTTAGGAGAACTTACAGGCTCACAGCGAGAAATTAGGCATGGTGTGTTTGGGCCTTACTGGGCCGCAGAAAATGCAATGCAAAGCTATGAAGCTGCGCACGGGCCTGACTTAAAATTCGGCACATTCGCGTTCACGCCTCATAGGCCCAATAAACATTTCTGGCAGCCCACGAGCGAACCAACCCAGAATTACGTCGCTGGTTTTGCCCCGTCGCTGGTTTTGCCCCCTGCTCGGCTTCCTCGCTCCGCGCCGCAATCACCCGACTCCCGCCACCGGCACGGCGGCGCCGCGGGCAGCACCAGCACGCAGCTGGCTCGGCGTCGGCAGCTCGGCCCCTCCCGCCCTGCCCCACCGAAGGATCCGGCCGCCGGCGGGAGCGGCGGCCGTGGCCCGTGGGCGGCGCCCTTTCTTCAGCACAGCAACATCAGCACCGTCCGGCCTCCGGCGAACGGTGCCCTCTCCCTCGCCGTCCCCAGCAACCACATCATCGCCTCCACTACCACAGCAACGCCATCGGGTATGCCCCCCTTCTCTATTCTCTTTCCCTTTCTGCCGTGCGAAACCGAGCATCCCAAATGAACGGATCTGACTGTCTGAGTTATCTGAATCCGTTACGAGTATGGTAGCTACTAACTTCGATTGTTTTCAGGATTTATTGGGTTAGCCCCTGCCGCCTGCCGGTCTTGTACATAACCCAGAGATGCATTTTTCTAGAGACGAGCTGATCGGGTCGTCTTTCATTGCTTTTGGGATCACACTGTTCGTGTGTTTCTTCTACGTCGCCATCGTGTCCAAGCTGCTTCCACCATATGAAAATCGATTCCTGGCTGCCATCCAAAACGATTGGTAAGGAACGTAAGCCAAGCGAGATGCTTGTCTTTTTGCAGGCTGACATTGAAGTATAGGCTGTCCTCATTTGTGCTACCTAGTTAATATGTACTAAATTGTGTGCTTCGGATTTAGCTTATAGTGTTTCTCTTTTTGCTATGGTCACGGATATTCTGTTGTTTCCCTTGAAAGAATGAGATCCATGCAACAGCGTAACGTCAAATTAGTATAAGAATTTGGCTAACTGGCCTACTTGGTAATTCTGCAGGTATTACTGTCTACTTGTGCCGTTGACACTTCCTGTAATAATTGTGGCTGTCTATCTACACTGGCTCAGCATGAAGATGTTCAAGCATGCATGAAGAAATCGTGCAGCTTTCTTCTAATTTCAGAAACTTAGAATCCCAGTTAAAATCAAGGTTTGTTTAGCTGAAAGTGTCAGGGCAATAGGGATATACAGTCTGCAATTTGTTTTCGCTATCTCCAAGATGTAATCTAGCCGTGCTTCATTCAGATTTTTATATATTGCTTTTTGTGCCGGCAATTGACACCTTAGTGCTAATTAACACCATATATCGCTTGTTGTTCTTTCTTATTTTTGTAGGTAGCCTAGTTAGTTAGTTTGTTTTTTCGGCGGTTATTTTTTTTTGTTTTCTCTCTAGTTTTCTTCTTTCTTTGTGTGTGTGTTGGGTGCCTTGGTGGTGTGGTCACCTTCTGGGTGGCTGTTCCCTTTGTAACTGTTCCATGGTTTTGTTTTTTAGATGGTCTTTGCACCAGGAGGATTTTCCCCAAAGTTTTTGCTAAAAAAAAAGTATAGGTAAATTTTGCTGGGAATGTTTGGGCTGTCATTTCTGAAATCTATGTCAATGAGGTTGTGACTTTTGAGCTTGGTGCCAAATTTGAGTCTGTTAATGAATGATTGCTTAAGAAAAAAAGCATTATTATTCCCGTTTAGTCTGTTTTGCCACAATGCTGTAGATGTGGAGACTAAAAGGTGCCTTCTGTTTTTCAGAATGTAGAGACACGACGATACTGTGGGGGGCATTGTGGTGTTGAACTGCTGATGAAAACTGGATTCTTGTATGGTCTAAGGCCAAGCTGGAGATACCGAATCAGTAAACTGTTACTTTGGAGGAGGAACTATCTTTCCCAGACATGTGTAATGAAGCACTGAACTGCAAGAACACCGCCACCTAGTGCCGAAGAAGGTACCTAAGAGGAGAGCTGTTCAGTTTGGTGACCTGGTCGAGTGCTTTATGTTTCTAGCGTTTGTGGTGAATATCAGAATGTAATATGATTTCATGGGTGGAGCATCCTTTTGTCCGTTCTTTGGTGGTAGAAGGCTTCAGAGTTGTATCTCCTCTGCTTTCATTGCCCTAGATGCTCAGCTCATGTCTGAAGAAAAATATAGTGATTGGTTCAGTCATATGTTTTTCCTGTTATGATGATGGTTGAATTATATATAGAGAAGAGATGTACAGGTTCACTCGGTATATATTTTCGTCAATCGATGATTGAATTTATATTTATATAGAGCTAGAGCTTGCATTCTGCATGTATGTATTTTTTTTTTTTGATCTACCTACAGTTGTGGATCCCAGCTCTCTCGTCCGGCCTGTTTCAAAATGCAATATATGGTTAAACGGTCAAGATTTTGTATTTAAGACGGTCGTGGCTCTAGAGCCGGTAAGCCTAGTTCCGATTTGTTTTTTCTCTCCAAAGTTATTACAAAAAAGTCATTATTTTATAATAGAAAATACAAAAAAATAAATAAACAACAATGGCAAATTGGAAAAAAATTGGGCGAGCCCTGGTTTCACCGGCGCCTGGCTACGCCCCCGCTCCGCTCTGGATTGCGCGTGCGGACGATCCGACGATGCGGGTCGCGCGGCTATGCAGTTTCCCGGCTCGCTACGATCCGACGATGCGGGTCGCGCGGCTATGCAGTTTCCCGGCTCGCTCCTCGCCGTCACACGCAGTCGTCGTCGCGGCCGCCGCCGGGCTCCACCAGGTGCTCCAACGTCAACAGCAATCGATCGCTGTCGTACGCGTAGCAGTGCGCGCCGGCGCTCGTCGCTGCCTTCTTCTCCCACCTCGCGCACAGAGCCGGACCCGCGTCGTCGTCATCACTCATCAGCGCAGCCGCCGCCGAGGCACAGCTCCGTGTAGCAGCACCGGCTCTTCTTGGACGACGACGGCTCCATCGTTGTCTCCATGGATAGACTGAGCAAAGCTCCCAGTGAAGAACACACGCGCGTGAATCTGGACTAGATCGTCGGTTCTAACGACCGGCGGCCTGAATGTACGGGTAGAGAACAACACGCGCGTGGTTCAGAGAAGGAGCCGAGCCGTCCTGCGAGCCACGTGCAACGGCAAAGGAGCGGGGAAACTGCATGTGGGAGCCGCGTGACCCGCATCGTCCGATCGTTCGGCAGGGGACCGCCGGGACGCGCGCGGCGGAGAGGTCGGCCACTTCGACACCGGCGAGGGCGAGCGTGTGCTCTTCGTGGCCCTGTGGGAAGTAGTACACGCTGGCGTCCACAGGCGGCACGGCCCGTGGGCGCCACCGTGTATTACTTCCCACAGGGCCGCGTACGGCAGCCACAGCTGCCGGTCCACGCACCCGGCGCCGGCCGCGCCGGCACCGATGGAGGGCCGATGGAGTGAGATCGAGGGATACGGAGGTGGAGGGAGGAGACGAAGAAGCTGATTCAAGGAAGGATTTAAAACCTGTTCGAGGGTGCCTGTTCCATTCAACGGAAGGATTTAAACCCCCGTTGCGACTTCGCCTTTCCCGTCGCACGCCGCGCGCTATTAACGCCGCACGCCTCGCCTTCCTTCCTCGCTCGCTGCGTGCAAAAAGCAATTTAAACCTGCTCGTTCGAACGGGTGGAAAAGCAATTTTTCCGGTTGGGATCTGCATGAGGAATCTCTAAACTTGGCTGTGAATCTTGTTAGGTCCAAATGGGTGGAAGGATTTAAACCTGTTCCAAAGAGCTACGGAGGAGGGTGACTGTTTCGTTCGAACGAATGGAGTGGGACTAAACCCAGGAGTCCCGTTGCGACAGTGCCCTGCCCCGTTCGAACGAGTGGAAGAAAATTGGCAGTATCTTTCCCTAGTCGATCTCTCGCACGTGTTAGATTCTTAATTATGAGATAACTTTTTATTTTTTTTTTATATACTTAAAAAATTGAAAACCATAACGATTTTTCTTTGATTCCCATGTGACAATTTTTACTTAATTGGCAATTTGGCATTAACATGTCGGAGGGAGTTTGTCCCGGCATTGCTACTACTTTATTCAATTCTATTGTTCATTGATTTCAGAGGGACACAATTTTCTTTAATGGGCATTAACATGTAGGAGAGAGTTTGTCCTGGCATCACTAATACTTTATTCAATTTGTTTTTCTTTGATTCCACAGTGACACAATTTTCTTTTGGGCATTAACATGTCGGAGAGAGTTTGTCCCGACATTTACTAATATTTGTTTTTCAATATCATTGTTTGGGTTGTTGTTTTCCGTACCCTTGTACATTATATGGACATGGGATATGCACTCCGGCGTGTTCTCCAAAAAAAAATATATATATGGACATGGGGTCTCTCTTTACTAATTGAGGCCTGTGTTTAGCGATTTTTTATTTTTTCAATACCATCTGTGGATAATTTAGCTTTAATTTTTTTATTGTAGGTCATAAGGTAGAATCATGTTTAACATATATAATACTTTTTCTTAATATTATTTTTAATTTTTGGATTCAAGCGATTAAAAATTTGGTATGAGACGGTAGGATATGTAATGGGCCGTTTTGAATAGTTGGTTACCATGATCATAATAAAAAAAATGTTGCCTTGGAAAGTGATTGCTTATTTGTTCCATAATCCTTCTCATATCCGATGCAAAGTCAGATACAATATTAAAAATTGCCTCATGTCATATCTTATTGCAAATTTTAAATTGCAAAGCACATATGACCTTGCAACTAATAATTAAGTTCCAGCTAGTCTCAGTTCAAACCAGTATTGCAAGGACCAATGATTTGGAATACGATGAAAAACAAAATCTATGCTCTACAATGAGATCTAAGCATGAGAAGCTTGGCAAATCCACATCAAATATTTTTCCAACGGCATTAATTAAACGTTGTCCATACTGATTTCACCGCCTTCTCATTTCGAGGCACATGTTGTGATTTACATAACTTTGGCGGGCACAGGCCATAGCCCATTAGGCGCTTCCAACGGGGCGCCCAACACCGCCATCCATGCAAGGAGGCAAATGGCAAATGGGGCGGTGGCTATGTCCCTGCTGTACACACTCATAATAGCCACATGACCTTTCAAAAAAAAAAAGAACACCTGTATTGCTTCATACAACGCTTCATTCAATCTTTGTTGACAGTGCACAGTTCATTTGTTACTCTTTTCTGGTTTCAAATCCATGCCACTTCCTTTTTGAAGAAAACAGAGACTGTTAAAAAGTTCAATTGACACATAAATCTTAGGCCACATTGCCACAATCATGAAAAGCTAAGCAAGATGATAGGCCAACAAACAACAAACACTAAGCCGACTGATCCTAATGAAAATCAAGCTCATGCCGATCCAAAGTCAAGAAACACACAAAGTCGATCATGCTTGGTAATATAGTTCTTGTATACTAATATCTAATATTGCCAAGTATAAGAACTATATAATTCATATAAAGTACCTATATTATTTTCAATTGGCAGGTGTGCATCTAACAGTACGTGGTTCTCACTCTCTATGAATGCATCCCTGTCAAAGGCAGCATGAAACTGCATAAACCCAACATATTTAGTTAGTAGGAACAATCAGTGAAAAGGCATCAGGATTAAAAGAGCTTGCACAATAATAATAGATTTTCAGAAAAATATATACAACCATCCAAGTCTTTAAGTAGAAAGTGGAAGCCGTTTATTTGGTTGGATTTAAGATACAATTCCACTTGTGGGTATCTTTCATAGATGTTTCCAAGAACATCTTTAATTGTCTTCACAGTTAAAAGTACCAAGGTTATCCTTGTCTGCTACTACTCAGAATATGGCAGGAACATTTTCTTGAAAAAAATGTAAATCATACAATGTTTCAGACATCGATTTTGATCTGCTTGCAGTTTTATTTTTTGCTGTCTCAAATGTCAAGATGACTGCAAGTAGTATAATTGATTTCTCCCTATGCAAAACGGTACAACATCTTACTGAAATTTCTCCTATTGATACAAAGTTTTTATATTCACAAAACAGGCATCTAGAACTAACCACAAAGTAAGCTAAGAATACCTGAACTTTGCAAAGCTAGCATCAAGTAACGTGATGGCAATGACTATGGATCACTGAATACAACATATCCATGGAGCTTGTATAGGGTGTTGTTGATTGTTGATTAAATATATAATCAGGAGCATCACATATGCACGTGGGGAGCATCCCATTCAGGCATTCACATTGATGTGCCTCTCACTATGATTCAACCTGTAGTTTTGCATAAAAGAATTAAAATTAAATAAGTCTCGATACAGCTATGTTGTGACATATACAGCTCTATCGCATTTGCAAGCTTCCTTCTTAAAAGCAATCAGAAAAGTAGGAACACAAGAAGTCACTCAATTGAGCACTTCTTATCATGGAACCAATGCTCTATGCAATCATGTAGTTCAATCATAGTGATACTTATTTTTGCATAAATTTTATCAGAAAGAAGATTGTGCAGTTGACACCTGGCTAATTTAGTTTATATTGAATTATGCGAACTACTGTTCACCTTCTTGAGCCTACGGCAATACCTAGGCTTGCCTTGTATAAGGAACAGTACAATATAACTACAGGCTATGGGGGAAAATGCCACATGCTAACTAATTAGAGTACCCAGCTGTTCTGTTAACTTACGGGTAAAGTAAAGCCAAGTCTTCTCCTTGCATATAAATGTATCTTGCAATCAACTGTATATCATTGATTCCTTGGGTAGCATCAGTGTATAAAGCATATTATATGGAATGCCCAGTTCTGGGGGTGCTGATAAACGTATTTGCAATCAGATGGATCTCAACGATTCCTTGGGTAACGTTAGCTAAAGTATAATATATGGAAATTGGTGTGAACAAGTGGAAAGTGAGTATTACGACTCAGGTCTGCATGATATCTCACATGCTGGTTTGTTTGAGAGTTGAGACTCAACCAGAACCAAGAAAAAGCTACCTGTTCATGCAATATAATATAATGGCAAATGCAGTGTAAGCATGACCAAAATGAGCAGAGGAATCCGCCAGCATTAGATGTAAACAATGATTCATAAAAAAAAATTACTACATCTAAAATGTATATGGCATATCCCGAATCATTATGGCGTTTCCAACAATTGTGAAATTTACTTTCTGGACTGATGCTAAGCCTAAAAGGAACCTAGCAACATAGATCTGCTCAGGTGAAGTTTGCAATCCTCCCTTGCAACTTTTCTCCCTCCCATCACAATTGACGACAACATCAGAAAGCAAAAAATGTATGTCAATTATAGATTCCATAATTATAGGTTGCATTTTGCTCTGAGTACTGCACTCCAAAAATTCTAGGATGCATTTTGCCTATGCTTGTTCAATATTTCAATTACCCAAAACACAAACAATCAGAAGTGTTAAGTATGTAAATTTGACACTAAGAAAAATATACCAAATGTACAGACATTAAAGTTAGATACTAATGGAAAATGATTCACTCTTTCCAATGTTGATAATAGGTTTGTGTTATCCCTAAATAAAAAGAGAAAAAAACTTACCGGAAGGCAGAGCATGCAGTTGACGAGCAGCCCTAAGTCTACCAGTCCTCCCTTGCCTCACGAGCAGATCCTGGATGCCAACCATAAGCACACACCAGATCCAAATCGGGAATGGAAGCAGGAGAAGCGAGGGGAGGTTAGAGGGCAGAGCGTTCTGGAGGTAGGCGGCCGGGATAGAGTCGATCGGACAATGCCCCGGGCGGCGGCACCTCCACACGCCAGCCACCGCGACGCCGCTGCACGCTCGAAGCCCTGGGAGGAACGGAGGACGGGAGGAGGTGATGCAGCGGGCACGGCGCTGAGGGCGACGCCGGAGCGGCACTAACGGAGTCCTGGTGGGGTCTGCAGCGGGGTCGGGCGGCGCGTAGGGTTGCGGCGGTGTGGGCAGGTCGACGATGGCGGCAGCGCGACCGGCGATGGGCGAGAGGGGCGGGACGGGGCAGAACACGAGTCTGGGAACTGCTGGTTGCGGAAGCGCGTGGGCGGCGGTTTTGGTGTCCGTGCGATACGGGGAGCGGGCGCTGGAGAAGCGGGCGGATTAGCAGCCGTAGATCCATCCTTTTACGAGTAGAGATAAAAATAAAAAATAAAACAACAATGATAAAGTGCTATATTTATCGAGGGATGGAGATTAAGCGTCGAACTAGAGGTTGTTAGCAGCTGCGACCCGGACTCCGCGGCAGGTTATTCGTCGGTACCCCGCGCTCTGCTAGACAATCCACCACCACGTCTCAAGCAAACCAAATGAGAGAGAGGGGCCGGGAAGAGAGACGGCAATGGAGTTGCAGACATGAAGAAGGCTCAGACGCTCAGTTGAGTTGAAGGATCCAGCCAGCTATTCATTATTACTGATTGATCGATCGATCCTTCGATCATGGCGTACCTACGGAACAAGTCAATGGAGTTCCTCAAGCGGTTCGAGGTGCCGGCCAAGAACCCGTCGGAGGACGCGCAGCGCCGGTGGCGGGAGGCCGTCGGCAAGCTCGTCAAGAACCCCCGCCGCCGCTTCCGCATGGTCCCTGACCTCGAGAAGCGATCGCAGGTCGAGACACAGCGCCGCAACATCCAGGTCCGTCCATCCTTCCAACCTGTAATGCTCGCATTGCTGAATTTGTTTTCTTCTTTTTGGAAGTGATTAAGCTCAGCTATTAATTTCGATCCGCGATGCAAGGCAGTGCTGATATATATTCTCCGGACCGATCCGGCCTACTTTTGCATCCCATGATCGATGCCTGTCCATGGATGGCAATGGCATTGCCTGCCTAACAAATTACCGAGATAGTAGGAGAACACGATTTCTTCGGGTTTTAAGCCACACGCATATGGTAGATTGTTATACAGTCAATGATACGACCAATACAAAGATGCGTTTGTCCATTAGATGTGTTGTCATAGAAAGATTCACCAAAAATATGTTCAGACAAATCTCGTGTGTATCCTGGATGCACAAATTTTGGTCCGAGTCAAAAATAGACGCACGGCGATGTTGTTTCATGTTTCAAGTTTGAACGGGGCGAATCGGCGGCGGCGGCTTAGCAGCAGCCAGGAGATTCAACGCGACGAAAAGGCACGAAAAGGCAGCAACCAGAGCAATCACAGGAACCAACGTCGTTCAGGAGCAAAAACACCTTGCTCTGTCTTTCAAGTGCCCCATAATTTCCATACAGTACTATTTCATAGGTTAGGTTGTCTTACCGGTTACTTTTTGATAGAGTTAAGCAAGCTTAATTGTCAGGTCTTCAATTCTCAAGACTAACTAATGGACCGTGTCTTGCGATATCTGAATGCATGCGCTTCATGGTTAGCATATATACATATACGCGAACAAGTTTATATATGATAAGTATTTCCCAAGTGAGAACATAATACACCAATTTATTGTTCTCCAAGTGTCTGTAAGCAATTTTGTAAATCCAAAGCAAGCAAAAGGTGAACCTTCATGTAATGTAATGTTTATTTATTTTCATGTCAATTTAGCAGCCAAACTTACATGAACTTTGAATAGGCAGTGTGTGTGTGTTTTTTGGTGAGAGAAAAGACAGTACTTGAACGAATACTATGTTCAGTAAAAGTTGCTCCAAATGCTACTAAATGAATGAAGTTTTACTGATTCACATTAAAGCAGCATATAACAGAACAATTAACCTTTTTATCAATGTAGTAATTACCTTCTTTATCAATTAGCATGTTGACTTTTGTTCACACCCAGCCCAAAGCACTGAAAAATGTTTCTTTCTGATTCACAGGAGAAGCTTCGTGTTGCACTCTACGTACAGAAGGCTGCACTGCAGTTCATCGATGGTACCTCATCCTCTCTTTTAATCACTGCATGCATTCAGTTTCGTGATCAATCTTCTGCTTCCTCCGATCGATCCTCAATGTCGATGCTGGAATGGAACCATTTGTAGCCGCCCGCAAGACGACGGAGCACCCGTTGCCGGAGATGGCGCGGCAATGCGGCTTCTCCGTGAGCGCGGAGGAGCTGGCCACCGTGGTGCGCAACCACGACGGCAAGAGCCTGAGGCACCACAGGGGCGTCGACGGCATTGCGCGGAAGGTGAACGTCTCCCTCACCGACGGCGTCAAGTCCGACGAGGCCGGCGTCCGGGCCGAGGTCTACGGCGCCAACAAGTACGCCGAGAAGCCGCCGAGGACGTTCTGGATGTACCTGTGGGACGCCAGCCAGGACATGACGCTCCTGCTGCTCGCCTTCTGCGCCTTCATCTCCGTCGTCATCGGGCTCGCCACCGAGGGATGGTCCGGCGGGATGTACGACGGCCTCGGCATCGTGCTCACCATCTCCCTCGTCGTCATGATCACCGCCGCCAGCGACTACAAGCAGTCGCTGCAGTTCCGCGACCTGGACAGGGAGAAGAAGAAGATCGACATGCAGGTCTCCCGCGACGGCTACCGCCAGAAGGTGTCCATCTACGACATTGTCGTCGGGGACATCGTCCACCTCCATCGGCGACCAGGTGCCGGCGGACGGCCTGTACATCGACGGCTATTCGCTGGTGGTCGACGAGTCGAGCCTGTCCGGCGAGAGCGAGCCGGTGCACCTGTCCAGCGCCAACCCGTTCCTGCTCGGCGGGACCAAGGTGCAGGACGGCTCGGCGCGGATGCTGGTGACCGCGGTCGGGATGCGCACCGAGTGGGGGAACCTGATGGAGACGCTCAGCCAGGGCGGCGAGGACGAGACGCCGCTGCAGGTCAAGCTCAACGGCGTGGCCACCATCATCGGCAAGATCGGGCTGGCGTTCGCGGTGCTCACGTTCACCGTGCTCATGGCGCGGTTCCTGCTGGGCAAGGCGAACGCGCCCGGCGGGCTGATGCGGTGGAGGGAGCGGACGCGCTCTCGGTGCTCAACTTCTTCGCCGTCGCCGTCACCATCGTCGTCGTCGCCGTGCCCGAGGGGCTGCCGCTCGCCGTCACGCTCAGCCTGGCGTTCGCCATGAAGAAGCTCATGCAGGAGCGTGCGCTCGTCAGGCACCTCTCGGCGTGCGAGACCATGGGGTCGGCGAGCTGCATCTGCACAGACAAGACCGGCACGCTCACCACCAACCACATGGTCGTCGAGAAGGTCTGGGCGTCCGGGGCGGCGCAGACGGTGAGCACCGCCAAGGGCTTCGATGAGCTTAAGTCGTCGGTGTCGGAGAATTTCACGAGGGTGCTGCTCGAGGGCGTCTTCCATTGCTCCGGCTCAGAGGTCGTCACCAACAAGGACGGAAGGACCAGCGTCATGGGCACGCCCACCGAGACGGCCATCCTGGAGTTCGGCCTCGAGGTGGAGAAGTACACCAAGGTGGAGCACGCCGTCGCCAAGACGCTCAAGGTGGAGCCGTTCAACTCGGTGAAGAAGACCATGGCCGTGGTCATCGCGTCCCCGAACGCCGCCGGCCACCCGCGCGCGTTCCTCAAGGGCGCGTCCGAGGTGGTCCTGAGCCGGTGCAGCTCCGTCATCGACGGCACTGGCAGCGTGGAGAAGCTCACGGACGCCAAGGCGAAAGCGCGTGGCCAGCGCCATCGACGCGTTCGCGTGCGAGGCGCTGCGCACGCTCTGCCTTGCGTACCAGGACGTCGGCGGCGCCAGTGACGTCCCCGGCGACGGGTACACGCTCATCGCGGTGTTCGGCATCAAGGACCCGCTCCGCCCGGGCGTGAGGGAGGCCGTGAAGACGTGCCACGACGCGGGCATCAACGTCCGCATGGTCACCGGCGACAACATCAACACGGCCAAGGCGATCGCGAGGGAGTGCGGCATCCTCACCGACGACGGCATCGCCATCGAGGGCCCCGAGTTCCGGGCCAAGAGCCCCAACGAGATGAGAGAGATCATACCCAAAATCCAGGCAAGTACATCTCCTCCTTGAAGAATGATTTTTTTCCATGGTGAAAGCTGACGCGATTGGTCTGTCGTCTGTGTCTGCAGGTGATGGCTCGGTCTTTGCCGTTGGACAAGCACACGCTGGTGACGAACCTGAGGGGCATGTTCAACGAGGTGGTGGCGGTGACCGGCGACGGCACGAACGACGCGCCGGCGTTGCACGAGGCCGACATCGGCCTCGCCATGGGCATTGCAGGAACAGAGGTTTGTAGTTTGTAGTGCCCTTGTTCGTGCCATGTCTTCCTGACGACAACTGCTTCACGCTTGCAACAACTGCTGGTCAGGTCGCCAAGGAGAACGCCGACGTGATCATCATGGACGACAACTTCTCGACCATCATCAACGTCGCCAAATGGGGCCGGTCGGTCTACATCAACATCCAGAAGTTCGTTCAGTTCCAGCTCACGGTGAACGTCGTCGCCCTGATGGTCAACTTCGTCTCTGCATCCTTCACAGGTGTGCAGCCATTCCTCATTTCTATCTCGTCATGTAGTCGAGCTTTCAGAGTGACTTACTGATGAACAAATGAATGATTCAGGAAGCGCCCCCGACCATTGTGCAACTGTTGTGGGTGAACCTGATCATGGACACCCTGGGCGCCCTGGCGCTGGCGACGGAGCCCCCAACGACTCGATGATGCGGAGGCCGCCAGTCGGCCGAGGCGACAACTTCATCACCAAGGTGATGTGGCGGAACATCGTCGGCCAGAGCATCTACCAGCTCGCCGTGCTCGGCGTCCTCATCATCAAGGGCAAGAGCCTCCTCCGGCTGAACGGCGTCGGTGATCTATCCGACACCCAGCTCAACACGTTCATATTCAACACCTTCGTGTTCTGC